>JAODAL010011279.1:0-100764 GCA_025379985.1 Phyllomedusa bahiana | reverse complement strand
CATACCTATCTTTCCCCTTTCCCCCAAATCCTTGGGGGGTATTGGGTATAAAACTATGGATCAGTCTTTTTTTATGATCACCCCTCCGATAATTTTGGGGGGGGGTTTTGAGGGAAATTTTCCCCCTTAACCGATCCAAACTCAAAACCCCCCAAATTTTTTTTTTGGGGATTTTGGGGGGACTTCTAGTTTTTCTGCATCAAAGGTTGAAAATTAAAAAACGTGCTCTATTGGCCTTTTTAAATCTCCGGGGGGTTTACCCTTAATAGAGTTGTCCTGTTTTTTTTTTGTGCACCCCTAAGGCTAATCCAGACCTTGTTGGATACCTCATTAAGAAATCCTCTTTCAACATACCTGACTGTCCCAAAAAACCCATCCTGGACATTTCTCTTAATCCAAAAATTGACCTTTTGGTATTCCCCCTTTTACGGGGTAAGGGAGGGTAACTTTTCCAGTGTAGAAAACTGTTTTTTGCGTGGGTTTCCTAAACATATCTTATAATATTACCTTTCAACTTTAATATAAAACACCCCAGGAAAGGTAAACACTCTCCTGCATCTAAAATTTTGTGAAATCATACCGGTGTCATTTTTTTTTGACGTCCAACAAACTCCTCAAGGACATCTTTTTTCCCCCCCAAGAATGATGATGTCATCGATTACCTCCCCCAGAATAATATCTGGGGGGCAGGATCATCTCCCGGTTGGGGCCCCAAGTAGCCTCCCCCCACCCGGAACGATTTGCTATGGGGGCCAAGAGCTCCCCCTTGCGTGCCCCGAGCGGTGGAAGGTCTTGTTACAGAAAACAAAGTAATTATGCCGTACAAAAAGCCCCAAATCAAATGAAAAAAAAATTATAGCCGATATTCTATGTTTCTGGGGACAAAAAAATTGCAGCCTGGATTCCTTTTTCAGTGGGATATTGCTATACAGGTTTTAACCAAAGAAAATGGGTCCCACCAAAATTCAAAAAAAAGGAAGGGGGAAAGTAAAAAAAATTGGATTTTATTATTCCCCTCTTTCGAATCAATCCCCCCCCTTTTTTTTAAGGGGGAAAACCCCTGGATCAGGGAGAATAGAAAATTTTAAAATTAAAAGGCTCAAAATTTTAAATTCTTAAATAGGCCCCAAATTTAAAAATAAAATCCCTTTTTACCCAAGGAAGGGTTGTTTGGGTTTAAAAAAAAAATAAATTTTTTGGAAAGGTTTGAAATAAATTTTTGTTTGTTTGTTTGGTTTGAAAAAAAAAATTTTAAAGAAAAGCGATAATATCCCACAGAAAGAGGAATCCAGGCGTCAATATTTTTTGTCCACAAGAACATGAATACAGGGCCCTAATACTTTTGTCATTTAAATTTTGGGTTTGTGTAAAAGGGATAATTTTTTGTTTCTGTAAAAAACCCCTTTCCACCACCAGGGGGACCGCAATGGGGACTCTTGTCTCCCACATATGCAATCTGTTCCTGGGCTGTGGGCTCCTTTGGGACCCAACCGGGGGATGACAATGGGCCCCCCCCGAAAATTATTCTGGGGGAGGAACATCGAGACATCATCATTTTCTGGGAGGGCACAAGATTCACTTTTAATTTTGTGGGCAGCTCAACAAAAAAGAATCGGGATCATTTCACATAAAAATGCAGGAGAATGTTTACCTTTCCTGATTTCTTTTCATTAAAAATCTGAAAGGTAATATTCAAAGTATTTTAAAGGGAAAACCCCCAGCAACCACAGCTTGCTACACTGGAAAAGTAACCATCCATTACCCTGTAAGAGAGGAATACCAAAAAGGTCAATTTCTGAGAGTTTAAGAGAAACTGCTCCAGAGATGAGGATTTTAGGAGACAGTCAGGTATGGTTGAAGAGAGATTTCTTAATCGAGATGATCCAACAAATGGTCCTGGATTTCATGCCTTCAGGCAAGCCAAAAACAAAAACAGGACAACCTCTATTACAGGGATAACCCCCAGGCAATAAAGAGACCAATAAGCACGTATAGTTGCACCTTTGATGACAGAAATCTAGAAGTCACACACTATCCTCAAAAAATACTGGGGTATTTTGATGTTGATCAGGATCTAGAGGGAAATCTTCCACTCAACCCCCTCGATAAAACTTATCGGATGAGGTATATCCATAAAAGATAGACTGATACCATAGTCCAATATACACCAATACCCCACACGGAACTTGGTGTAGGAAAGGAGAACCGATAAGGTATGTTACAAAGTGAGGGCAAAGATGTTAAGCCTGTCCATACATACAACAAACTACGTCTTTTAAAATGCCCACAAAATGTAAAGCAATTTATAATACGTGAAATTTGTCCAATTGTAACATGAAGAGTAGTTACAAGTGTACCAGCCCAGCCGACTCAATTATATTGGACAACAAGGAGAATATTCAAGAGAAGAGTGTGTGAACATCTGGGTGATATACGAAATAGAAGAGATACGTCAGTGGGCTCTGACATTTGAGGGAATATCATAATGAGAATGGGAATACACTGCGCTTTTGAATTTGAAGTTGTGAGACCGGTCCCCGAGGAGAAATGGGATAGACGAATCCTGTGAAAGGAGGCCCAATGGATTTATCCGTATGACTCTGTCCAAACCAAAGGTGCTAAATGTAGACTTTTGCAATTTGGTGTTTTAATAGAAATAGGCTCTACTTTGGGACCTGGTCAGCATTGCTTGCCCGTTATTGCACTCTCCATATAGGACCACTAAGGATTCTTTTTAAGTCTGACCAATGAATATGTAACAGTGTCATATTTTCATTATTACATTATATTCATTGACTACTTACAGCTTGATAATCCAAGTCAGCTGAGGAAATGAATTTTGTACCCCGAATGTTCTTTTTTGGCCCCCTTTTTACAAGCCCATGTTACTTTGCACTTGTTTGCTATATAAATTTTGCCCAGTGAAAGTCAACTATATCTCTGCCCCGCCACATTAGTCTTTTATTATTATATATTATGGTAGAATGATGTGGTGTTGTATTAAGTATATTCGGCTGAGGGAGTGACACTGGTGACATTTATCGATACGAGCGAGCGTGGTTGGGAAGCATGGCGCATCTTCGTTTGCAGATTGTGTCGACAATCCCGTGAACTGTCTTTCGGACAAGCGCAGTGCTTTGTTGTGACGCGGGCGCCGCGGTGGTTCGGGCCGGCATTCAGCATGTGCCGCGGTGTCACTTCCGTCGATGTTTAACCGAAGTGACGTAATCTACTCCGGACATGCGCAGTTGAATTATCGGAACGCCGTACAAACCATGAGCAGAAAAAGGCACATTTGCACAAGGGAACCTGGAAAGCGAGCAGCAGTATTATTGTTTCCGTGATAAACATTGGGTAATTGTTTACCTACATCTTTGGGGCCATTAAGGACATAAAAAGGGAGGCCGAGACAAAAGTGCTCTGTATCCTCGTTATCTTGGGTGCCAGCGTACTAGAGGTGCTGCGGGAATTTATCGTCATTATACCTGGCAGCACTTGAGCTAAGTATCAGTTTTATTCATCTAATTTTGATACATGTGTTGTGAATAAATGCGTTGTATATAGCGTATTCTTATTCCACAGTTGATGAGAAATTTTTGAAATCCCTGATGAACCCAAGAATTGTATGGGGGAAACGCGTCGGGATAGCTGGGATTTAAAGGTGTTTTACACGCATGTAGTACATTGTCTTGTCATTAAAGCTGAGCCGCTCTTTATCAGGGCGATTACTCCACTGGCAGATAGTGTACAGTATGCTGTATCATCTAGGTATGTAGTGGTAATGTATAGGGGTTTAGATATTAATATTTTTTAAAAAAACGATAAGTAAAAGTTAAGTTTTAACAGGGATTATTATTTGCAGTGATATATCAGCACACTGTGTGCCCTGACAACAGGCTCACTATGCAGACAGACTACTCAAGGTCCCAGGGCTGACTGTAAAGACTGTCCAACAGCTCCATCGAGTCACCAGGAGCCCCTATCACCCGATGGGGCAGAGGAATCTCCTTTGATTGACTGCAGCAAAGGGTTAAACGCTGGGAATTGGAGATTTACTCCATTCCCTGACATTTAGAGAGACTGCGCTAGGAATGAAGCTGTTACCTACAACTCTGTTTCTACTGCAGTTATAGCGCTGGAGGTCGCAAAAACCCCTCTGTCTGCAGCAACGTCTTTTGCCATTGCTGCAGACAGATGATCTGAACCTCCCGCCATCAAAAGGTCGTTCAGGAGTGAATAGGATATCTGGTGATTAGTTCTAAAGTCATCTCCTGCTAGACCTTTGGGGCCCTGAAATATTACATTATTGTGTCAGAACTTGGTCCCACCAGTGGATCTTATGGACCAGCTTCCCAGGTACTGCATTAAAAAAGAAGACTTCTATCTTTTCTTGTCCTACACATCCTGCTCATTGCTGCTTCTCAGTCAAAGGACCTATGCCTTCCTTGTATCCACTTCTGACTATTTCATGTTGCTCAGTCATTGATTTTTCTGGACTGAAATGATATATACAGTGATTATGTATAGTAGAACTGGATAGGGCCCTAAATCACAAAGTCTAAATTCCGGGAGTCCATAGAGAGACTTCTTGAAAGCATTGCAAAGACCACTGGGCACAGGTGCCATTTTGTGGGCTGAGAATCATGAATTGTTGTGGGTGCTGTAGACTGTGTGTTTTTCTTCATCAGACTGTGTGGGTCATCTGCAGTGGTTTGCTCACTAAGGACTTAACCCTCAAGACGGACAGTTCCCTATGCAGAGCAGAGAGCACAGCCCTTGATGCTAAAGAGAGACCACAAGGGAATGTTGTGTATATTAGGACTATAGAAAAATAACCTGTAACATATCTGAAGTATGATCACCAGTTGAATGTGCCTCTCTTTAAGCAATACAATAAAAGAGAAGTTGTTGGGGCATATTTAGTACAGCAATTAGTCAGAATTTTGGTATAAGTTGTGTTAAAAAAAAAGAAACTGGCGTACACAGTTTGCACCACATTTATTATGTGTTTTAGACATTTATGGATGAAGTCTATGAAGTGATTTATGCTAGTATAGTATTTATGTTCCAGGTCCAAGGTGACTTAGAATTTTTTAGACAGGTTCACAGCCATGAAAGATGCGCCAAATTTATTAAGCCTTAAAAGGGTTTTCTCGCTACAAAGATCACATCTATAATGATGGGAACAGTAAAAATAAGCACTTTTGCAATTGGTTTGTGTTACCTAAATCACTTAGTATAGCAGCTATCAGCTAATCTGTGAGTGTCTAGAGCTAAATCTGAGGCTGGGGTTGGGCCACGCCCCCTGTTCTGTGATTGGCTGCCTGATATTTAGTTCAGCCCTAATCAGGACACCCCCCATGTTCTGTGATTGCCTGCCTGCACTCTCTGTGCTCACTCACCTCTGAGCTGTGTAAAAATTGCTCCCCCAGCTTTCTTTGCTAGGTGCTGTCTGTGTCTATGTTCTCATTGTCTTTCACTCTCTCTGAACTGTGTAATAAAGGCTGCCAGAGCTCTCTATGCTCCTCTCCCAGTGATAGCTCTATGTGAAGGATCTGGGCAATTACTGATTATCAAGCTTTTAGATTCACTCTCCCCCCCATATAACAAAACCTTATACACTGCAGGGTGCACTTCTCACATTTGTTTCATCAGTTCAGGCTGTATGTATAACTGCTTACAGCAATGCAGGTGTTCTGGTTATAAGGAGGTTGTGGAGGAAGGTGACAGCTCTGTAGGCATGAGAACTGACTATTGCAGGAGGTCTGCAGAGCTGTGACATTCTCTCCCTTCCACCGCTCACACAGAATGATTATGAAGACTCAGGAGGGAGCAGGGAGGGGTGTGATGATATCACCAGTCTTCAGGGAAGTTAGACCCACCTTCTGGGAGGAGAGACACACCTACTGGGAGGAGAGACCCGCCCTTGGAATTGAAGCTGTAAGACAGAGAGAAACAACTCATGTCTGCGAAAGCCTGTGGTGAGAAAACCTCTTTAAGAAATTTGGTACATTTACTCCTGTGCACTATTCATTAAGACAGGTGTATTTTCTACCAGTCTTCATATATTTACCCTTTGTCATGATGTAATAAAAAGGGGTGTGGCTTAGCAGAAAGGGGGAATGACTTAATGTGTGAAAAAGTTGGCTTAATTGCTGGTGTAAACTAAACCAGATATTATGTGGCCTAAAGTTAAACAGTGTCTAAAGATGTACCAAATGTATCAAATAGCATGAGCCACTGTGATAAATTTGGTGCATTATTAGACTGTCTATTTTAAGCTTACACGGTCTATGTATAAGACAATTTTAGTAAATCAGCCAAGTTGTTTGCATTCAAGAGTTGGTTCTACAACATGCATTTAAGAGGGATTAATATCCCATTCATGCATACTGAGGCCTAGGGTCAAGAACTAGATGAACACCCCCCTACTATATCTTTACCATATGCACTGCTTTACATGTCAGTTTACTGTAGGAAAAAAAGAAAACATTTTGAAAACACCACAACATAAACACTATATTTGACCCCACCATAAATTGTAATGGTAGGAGTCTGGAGTAACCCCATTTTTCAATACCTGTGATAGTTTCAATGATATATCTTATGCAAAATTTTCCTTGCTTAATAAATTAGTTGACAGATAATTCAATCAGGCTTAAGAGTATCAAGTTTCTTTAACCTTTTTGAAAGTTGATATGAAGAGTTGGTGCAGCCTCAAGACCATAAAACGCTGTTAGCAAAGTTGAATTGCAGCAGAAAAACTCCCCTTAGGGTATGTTCACATGGCGTATTTTTCATTTGGATGCTGAAGAGTATTCTGCATTTGAATAGTTCACATTGTGAACATTGTGAACTGCGGTGTATGTTTTTACCAACAAATATTTCAAGTCTATCCAAAGGGTCCAAGCTGCAATATCAGACATAGACTATTGACATGAGTTATGCGGTTCTTCTAGGGAAAAAGTAGACCCATTATTCTAATCTGATACATTGTGGCAAATTTATTAATACAATCTAATACATAGACAATTTAAATTTAAGACTAGGGAGTCTACAAATGCACCACATTTATCATAGTGTTGCTAAATCTGGGGCATGTTTAGATTGTTTAGTCTGTTTACACTTTTTAGTTGACTTGGTTGATGCCGCTAATTGCACTAAAATGTTGGCACTTTTCTTGGCTCAAGGCACTGCATGCTAAAACTGTCTAAATACATAATAAATATGGTGTAAGGCATACACATTGGCACAAATTGCCCTAGAATTGGCATAGCAAAGTTGTCCCATTGTCTATAAAGGAGCTGTTTTCCCGCCATAAACACTTATGACGTAATGATAATATACGTCATACAGGTTTGGTCTGGGGACCCATGCATGTTGACTTGCCTATTTTGTATCATACTTAGGCTATGTTCACACGGCTTAAAATGGAACGTATCTCACCCCGTATTTCGCACCATACTGTGCAAAATATGGGCTGAGATACATTCCAGTCATTACAGTAACCCACAGTTCTCAGAGAGCTATGGATTATTTCTCCTCTCCCCGCTCACACAATGCGGCGAGCGGGGAGAGAAGTGACATGTCAATTATTCACGGCGTATACGCGCCATAAATAATGAATGTTCATGGTGCCGGCGGGCTGTCGGCCCCCCTGCCCCTCCACCGCTCCCAAGCATACGGCGTAATTGCAGGGCGAAATACGTCCTGCAATTATGCCATGTGAACATAGCTTTAGTGTTTAAGGGTATATTCACACAGCGCCGCAATTATGGTAATTCATAGCTCTCATAGAGAACTATGAATTACGCTTTGTTTCCCCAGGCGTACAATACGATCGTATCGTTCGCCCGGGGAGAGAAGTGACATGTCAATTGTTTGCGCCGCTTACGCGCCACTGACAATGCGGTTGAGTGGGGCCAGCCGGGGCTTTGGAAGTACGCGCTTCCAAAACACTCGACGCATTGCGGCGCGTACAGTACGCGCCACAATAAGCCTTGTGAACATACCCTAAAGCTAACAGCCCATGCTGTCCTTTACAAACAGTAAGATTGGTTCCCTGTTCTCAGGCTCTATGGTCTCCTAGTACTTGGTTCCCGACAGATAAACATCCAATCTACATGTCATGAATATTTCTGGATATGAATACCTGTTTGCTTTTGTGAAGCATTTCCATCTTCTAATTTTAACTTATCTTGGTCTCTCATTCACAATTGAGTGGTCTTTACAATATTCATAATTATCATCATACACTTTTTTTTCTACAACAAAAAAAAAGTCAGCTCACCACTCGGATGTGATGTTCTGCTGATCAGTGCATGGTACGTACTGGGAATAGATTCACTTTCAAACACTCCAAGCGTATAAACCAGAGCCCGACATTGTGCTGCTCATTGTTAAAATCAAAAAAATGTTCTTGAAAACATTGTAAAAACATAGCTTTGTCCACCCACAAGATGCAGACGCTTCCGCGTATTGGCAAAATCCATTATTCATATTTTTTATCTACAGACTTATCTCTATTTGGAACAGTTCCTTATTGAAAAGGTGCCCAGAAAATTCACAGATCACGAAGTCTCTCCCTGCCAGGAGCCCCAGTGAACAGCTATGATCAGTGGGGAAATCTGTCAGAAAGGGTTAGTTCACACGACGGATCTTAGCGAGGAATTCAACGTAGAGTCTGCATCAGATCCCTGGTTAAAATCCTTGTGTAATCCGACAGCCATTCATTTGCATGTCAGTTCACGATGAAGTTCACTCAGTAAACTACAGCACAAAATTTACACACCACAGATCTCACATAAAATAAATAAAAACTGTAATAATAATAATTTTTATTTATATAGCGCCAACATATTCCGCAGGACTTTACAATTTAGAGGGTATAAGTACAGACATTACACATTAAAAGAACTTACAAATGAGACACAAGGTGTGAGGACCCTGCTCGCGAGAGCTTACAATCTATTGTGGTGTATGTGTGAAACAAATGGTAAGAAGTGCTAAGATTACAATGGACCAGACATGATACATAAATAGGAGGTGGTTTACATAAAAGTTGGGTGACCCTGCCACCCCGACAGTACATCTATATACAGATAAGTGTCTGTGAGTGCCCTAGTGTTGGGAGTGACAGATAGGTGTGATAGCAGGTGGGGGTTAGCAATTAGGGATCTTGATATGCCAGCCTGAGAAGATGTGTTCTTAGGGCCCGCTTAAAACTATGAGGGCTGTGAGTGTGCCTGATCGCCCGTGGTAGCATGTTCCAGAGAATTGGCGCCGCACGTGTGAAATCTTTGAGACGGGCATGGGAGGTTCGGATGACTGAGACATGTAATCTGATATCATCAGCAGAGCGGAGAGCACAGGTAGGGTGGTAGACAGAGATGAGAGAGGAAATGTAGGGGGGTGCAGCATTGTGGAGAGCTTTATGAGTGAGAGTGATGAGTTTATGTTGTATCCTGTACTGAATGGGCAACCAGTGCAGTGACTGACACAGGGTAGAGGCATCAGTATAACGGCTGGAAAGAAAGACAAGCCTGGCTGCTGCCTTCAGGACAGATTGGAAAGGGAAGAGTTTACAGAGAAAATCTTCTGAAGAAATCTGAAATGTTGCCTTGGTTTTCTGCGTCAGATTACATATCTGATTTTTCAGAGAGGATAAGTATGATGTGTGAATGTACCCAAATTGTTTAATTTCTTGCAGCGCTACCACAGGGGAAATAAAGCAATACATGGCACCCATTGAAATGAATGGGTTGGCTTTGTTATGGCAGGCTATGTCTCCACTGCACACAAAAACATCCCTTTTTCAAAAAACGCTGAAAAAATGACTGAAAAGATGTCCCGTAGACTTCTATTGTAAAATCGTTATGTTGACTCCATAGAACATTTTTTTTTCAGCTCATTTTATTTGCTGATTGTTTATTGAAACATGTTGCAAAAAACGACTGAGCAGGGCAGAAATTTTTTTAGTCCACTGCCTGTCAAAAGCTGCTGAAAAAACCGTTTGTTTTTTGCCATTTTTTTTTTGCAGAAATGCACAGCAATGGATTTGCTATGTATTTATGCAAAAAACATGCCAAAAAAACAAGCAAAAAATACACCAAAAGTGTTTGGCTCTTTACATACACATTTTTTGCAACATGTTTTCAAAAACAATCAGAAAATAAATTTTTTTTTACATATCTAATGCTGTGCATTCCTACAAATAATGGCGCAAAAACGCGCCCAAAAATGCACAAAAGAAATGCAAAACACGGAAAAAAACTGACTTTTTTTCAGCAGCTTCTGACAGGCGGTGGACAAAAAAACTCAGTTTTATGAACAGTTTTAGGATTTGGTTTTCAGGTCGTTTTTTGTCCACTACAGTGAAGACATAGCCTAAGGCTAAGTTCACATGGCTAAATGCAGGGCGTACAGTTTGCCCCGCAATTACGCCGGGTGTTCGGGAGCTTGCGCCGACCAGCACGTATTCCCGCGATGTGGGGGGGGCGGCAGCCCGCTGGCCCCATAGACTGTCATTACTCGTGGCGCGTAAGCGCGGCGAATAAATGACATGTCATTTATCTCCCCGCACGTCGTATTGTCCGCCCGGAGAGAGGAGGCGTAATCCATAGTTCTCTATGAGAACTGTGGATTACCGTAATGACTGGGGCGCATTTCGCTCGTATTTGAGCGCAGTACGCCACGAAATACGTGGCGAAATGCGCCCCAATTTAAGCCGTGTGAACATAGCCTAAGACAGGACAGGACTCTCCACTCTGACCAAGTGATAAGGCTTCCATTTTAAAGGGGTTGTCTATCTGCATTGATTAATCTTACCTCAGTCCTGTTTTCTTGGTTTCATTTTGAATACAGGGGCGCGTTTATTGGCTTCTACTAGGCTGCAGTAGAAGCCAGGTCTGTAGCTATAGCAACCAGTGCTGACAGCCTATCATGAGAGAGTAAACAGGTCTGTAGCTATAGCGACCTGAGGAGCTGATGCAACCCATATAAGAGAGGATATCTCATAATAGGTAGGACACTGTTAATGGACATATATTCCAAAATGACTTGTTTTTGCAAGATCTTTAACATAAAAATTAATCCTTGCAGTGTGACAACCACTTTAACTTTAATTGGATTTTCTGAATTGGACAAAACCTTGAAAGGAGTTATATCATCAAGATAGCTCTTTTCCATTTAATCTATAGGGATTTTAAGAATATGGTTAACTGCACTGGACGCCTCTCTATAACTAATGGAGAGCAGCAGCTTTTACTCTGATGGACCCAGACTTTTTATGTATTACATGATCAACCATTCATCTTTTTAGACCACAGGTGTCAAACACAAGGCCCACGGCCTTGTGTTTTCCGGCCTGCGATCTCCCTGACTGCAGAGTCAGTCAGTACAGGGAGAAGGCAGGAGGGATTGTTTCCCTCCCACCTTCTCCCTTTGTATGTACAACGCTCGATGAGCGCTGTACATACGGCGTCGCAGGAGGCGTGACGCGCCGCTTTGCTCACGCCCCATGTGACGCTGGGTCTCCTCGTTCGGCAGCCTCTGCCGCCACGGAGATATCTGGGAGCTGCGTGAGGGCGTAAGCGGCGTGACGTCACACTGCTTACACCGTACACAGCTCCCGGACCGGACCAGGCCGTACTGCACGGACTGGAGGTAAGTAGCTGTTTTTTAATTTTAGAATCATTAGGGGGCATCTGCCTGGCTACTGGGGGCCTACATGGGGCATCTGCCTGGCTACTGGGGGCCTACATGGGGCATCTGCCTGGCTACAGGGGGCCTACATGGGGCATCTGCCTGGCTACAGGGGGCCTACATGGGGCATCTGCCTGGCTACAGGGGGCCTACATGGAGCATCTGCCTGGCTACTGGGGCCTACATGGGACATCTGCCTGGCTGCAGGGGGCCTACATGGGGCATCTGCCTGGCTGCAGGGGGCCTACATGGGGCATCTGCCCGGCTACTCAGGGGGCTATGGGGCATCTACCTGGCTACTGGGGAACTATGGGGCATCTGCCTGGCTACTGGGGCATCTACCTGGC
The DNA here is from genome assembly GCA_025379985.1 of Phyllomedusa bahiana. Classification (NCBI taxonomy): domain Eukaryota; kingdom Metazoa; phylum Chordata; class Amphibia; order Anura; family Hylidae; genus Phyllomedusa; species Phyllomedusa bahiana. The sequence continues at coordinate 88,714 of JAODAL010011279.1, read as the reverse complement.
TACTGGGGGACTATGGGGCATCTGCCTGGCTACTGGGGGACTATGGGGCATCTGCCTGGCTACAGGGGGGCTATGGGGCATCTCCCTGGCTACAGGGGGGCTATGTGGGGGCATCTTCCTGGCTACAGGAGGCTATGTGAGGCATCTGCTTGGCTACTGGGGGCTATGTGGGGCATCTCCCTGGCTCCAGGGGTCTATGTGGGGCCTCTCCCTGGCTACAGGGGGCTATATGGGGCATCTCCCTGGCTACAGGGGGCTATGTGGGGCATCTCCCTGGCTACAGGGGGCTATGTGGGGCATCTCCCTGGCTACAGGGGGCTATATGGGGCATATCCCTGGCTACAGGGGGGCTATGTGGGGCATCTCCCTTTTTATATGGGGCATATTACTTGGCTGCAGGAGGCATATTACTACCTGGCTACAGGGGGCAAAAATACCTATCTACCTACATGGGCAGATATACCTGTCATCTACAGGGGGCTTTATACCCACTTATCTACCTACAAGTAGTTCTAAAATTATGTCGGACCTTTAAGGCCCTTTAAGGTACGCCGTGAGGCTGATGTGGCCCCCGGTGAAAACGAGTTTGATACCCCTGTTTTAGACTGATGTACACATTTATTACTACAGTAAAGTTCCTTTAATCTGACATTAGGGCCTGTTAGGTGCCAGATTATTATATATTAATTAATATCAGTCAGTCATCAAATATATAAAAGGTATAGAACCTCCAAAATAAAATCTTAACTCAAAATTTGCTACTAAAATTATTTATACATAGTTCCTACCTGGTTCTTTCTTCTCAGGGCTGGAAGCAAGTGTCAGATTATTAGTCTTTCTAAATTATCAAATGTATTTTGGGGAATTTTATTTAACTGGACTTTCTGACAGTAATTCCATAGAATAAGTATAGAAATATACAGCCCAATCACGGTGCAGTTGAAGCACAGTCGCAGTATGGCTAAGGACCACACATGGCACTCTGTACCTGTATTTGTTAGATTAGTTGCCACGCAAATTTGCCAGTCAACACCATCAAAACCACAAGTCCATGAAAAATGTTATCCATTATTAATTTCATCAATATTAATGGCCGGTGTTGACCAGCATATTTTTGTGGCCACTAATCAAGCAAATACAGGTGCATAGTGCCGTGTGTGGTTGTCGGCCGCATTGTGGCCTCTCTGTTACTTTGCAGTTAGGGTATGTTCACACGGCTTATTTTGGAGCACATTTTGCTGCGTATTTCATGGCTTACTATGCTTAATACGCGGGGAAATGCACCCCATAATTACGGTAATAGATAGCTCTCATAGAGAACTATGGATTACGCCTCCTCTCCCCGCTAGTGCAATACGATCATATTGTACGTGCGGGGAGATAAGTGACATGTCATTTATTTGAGGGGAATACGCGCCGCGAGTAATGCATGCCTATGGAGCCGGCAATTCCCAAAACACCCGACGTAATTCGTACGCGTCGCAATGACACCGTGTGAACATAGCCTTACTGACTCCCCGCAATCTAAAATAGTTGGTAAAAGGGAACCATTCAAGGCTATCAATTGTACAACTTTAGGATCCCTTTAAGTTGTTTAAAATGTGGTATGAAAGTGCTCATGTTCCTCCAGGCTGTGTAGATTCCTTTTGCTCACTGAGTGCTGTGCAGTGAAAGTCACACAGAGTTGGAAAAATCACTGTCAACAGGGCTGCTGGACCTCCCTCACACTGAGGTGTAAAACCCATTAATCATTCTGTAGAGTCTGTGATTCTTTCACCCACTGAAAATGTGTATTTGAAATTGCAATGGAATGCAAACAGACTTCAAAGAGGCATCAGGCTCCCAGAGCTAATGGATGCACCAGGGCATTGTTTAAACAGAGGCAGCATCCCCACTGTGATGTCGTTTGCATCTGAAAAACACACACACATCTAGACCCATAAAAACATTCCTATGTGGAAAGAAAGTGCATCTGTATCTGGCATGGGCTGGAGGCCTGAGGAGCTCCTTCAGCAGCAACTGGTCCTTATCTAGTGCAATGTCACTTAAAGGCTGCCAGCGAGGTCAGCGTGTGAGTGGCAGGTGGTAAATAACCCATAAGTCTACAATTATGAGTCAAATATTATACTACTGTAGAAGAGGAATGTATAGCTGTAATGCTTAAAACCTGGGGCCTGTAATGTGGTATAATGATTTGAAGGAAAAAAAAGTGTGGTAAAAATCTAATAGACCAATACCTATATTATGCAAATATCCCAACTTTTAGGGTGCTTTCACACAGTGCGGTTTTTGGTGCGTTTTTTATGCGTTTTTTGGATGCGTTTTTTGTGCAGGAAGGCACAACAATTAATGCTATACATTGTTGCACAAAAAACGCATAAAAAAAAACGCATCAAAACCGCACCGTGTGAAAGCATCCTTAGGGATTGTAAATAGGGGTACATCAAGTCATTCCTCCAACCACACCCAAAAACATGACTTCACACCAGGACTTGATTCAAATCACACCCGAACACATGACATCACACCAGGACATCATGGCTAGTTTCCTCCAGCAGACCAGTGCCTACACAACAGTGGCGTTACTGAAGTGTATAATATATGAATTTATATAATGTAATGTATTGTACTGTAGATACATAAATCCATACAAATAGCTGACAGACAATGTTCTATGGAAGATACCTCTATAGAATGGTCATACGGTGACCATATAATACCTTTATACAAAGAGCAAATATCACCGTACTGTTACTGACAAAACCAAGACTAATATTATCAATGATCCCACTATAAAAAGATAAAAAAAATACTGCCACACTTTGACCACATATCACCACCACATAGTGACTGAAAAATGCCACAACATCATGACCACGTATCATCACCATAAAGTTACTGAATAACTCCATCACAACACGACTTGATATCACCGCAACATAGTGACTGCAATGTATCACAAAAACATGACCACATATCACCACCACATAGCGACTGAATAATACTGCCATACTGTTCCTGAATATAAACCATTACATAACTGCCACTACTACCAATATTCCTGCCAATATACTACTACCAATACAAATTGTAATTTATATTGGTTGTAAGTTGTAGTATACAAGAAGAAAAAGATTGTCCCACCACCAGGAGCAAAACAGTAACAATGCATATCCTTGGTCACTATGTATTTCAAACCATGCTATGAGTAAGGGCTAGTTCTGGACTGAAATGCGTAAGCGGTTTGTTTTGTCCTTGTTGTGTCCTGATGGATTCTTACTTTGTAATAAAGGTTCAAGATTTGTATAGGACGCTGGACCTTTCATCGTTTTCCTATTTTGCCCATGTTTGTGTGCTGTGGGTCACACACTGGTCTTGTGCATCCTCCACTACACAAGATGATCAGGATTAACTATTTTGTTGTTTCATAATCCTATATAGACAACATTATTAAGACATCTAAAATCAGAAAATAAAAAAGGCAAAGAAGAAAAGATTATGTTTCAGTGTCTTGTAAAGTAGGTGACAGATTCCCTTTCATTCAGGCTGGCACAATAGGCATTACTATTGATATTGTTAGTATGGTCTTGAAAGTCTACTCTGAATTGGTGGCCTAAGTATTCAACACTTGACAGGAGATACTGAATGCAGAGTACCACTAGCTTTCTTACACCTTCAGTTTGGGAAAGGGGACTGCCTTTTCACTTTTTGGAAGCAGAAAGACTGAATTCTGGCAGCACAGCAACACAACCAGGGACTTTATAAAGATTTATTAATCTTTCTGGTTTGTAAATTTTAATGAAATACCACCAATAAGGGCGCGACCCCACGGCACAGGACAAATACCGGCCGGTTTGCCGGCCGGTATTTGTCCTGTTTTGTGCCCGTCCCCACGGCCGCGGGGGGGCGGCTTTTCTCTGCGATCAGCGGAGAACAGTCCTCCCCCCACCCATTGAGCAGCACAGATTCCGTCCGAAAACCGGACGGAAGATGGTGATTGCTCAATGTATTTTGAGCGGACCGCGGATGGCAAAACCGCCGGACGGAAAACCTGTGCAGTGGGGACTGCTGCACGGGTTTTCCATAGAGCACCATTGTGCTCATTTTCGGCCGGTTTTTCAGGCGGTCTGAAAAACCGCAAACCGGCTGAAAAACCGTCCGAAAACCCTTGCCGTGGGGACATGCCCTAAGCGTCCTTATGAAACATTCATTTGTATTACTTTTGGCTGTGACATGTTCTGTGGCAGCATACCTGTGGAACGGGGATCTCACTCTCCATCCACACTTTGTCTCCCCATGTCTGTCTGTCCTCAACTTATCCTGTCCAGCGGGTATCTCTAAAGCACGGGGGGGAGCGACCCCATTCACTTCTATTGTCAGCAGCGCGCAAGCGCCACGAAGGAGTGACACGTCGTATTGTGTGTATTGTACGCCGGGGAGGACGAGGCATTATTCATAGTTCTCTATGAGAGCTATGAATTACTGTGATTGCGGCGTGCATTTTGCCCGTATTAATACATGACGAAATGTGCGCCGCACGTATATCCATTTTAATCAATAAGTTTTTATTGGAGATTTTCAAAGAAGTCAAACATACACAAAATTCCCTGCAAAGGGGACAAACAAATGGAACAACAGCAATAAACAAAGCCATGACATAACATAGGATACAAAAGATGTGAGTACGATTACCAATAATTGAATTGCAGATGAGAACATATATCCATTTTAATATGACCATAGAAATGATGTATTAGGCAAACAGGGGGCAACACGACAAAAATTAAAAATGTCCCTCCTTTTTGATGCCATGTTTGCTACTAGGAAAGACAAATCTGATGCTTGATTCCCCATTCATGCCTTTTTACCCCTCTGAATGGGGAAATCCTGTTTACTTTTTTGCCAACTAGTAGCAAAGGGGAGAAAATAATTTGGGGCTTAGCCCTTTATCTTCGAGGGCCCTATATTAGCCTCAAGTCTTGATTCTAGTACTTTTTTTTTTTAAATCTTGGTCTATCACAATGCGGCAGACATCATCAGTCTGGTGTTCTTTAGGTCACCATGTGTTTTTTGAGGTATGCACTTTAACACGCAATCTGCGTTCTCACTAATTGGCGAAAAAAACATTTCTTTCCAAGGTTAATCCACTTCTATAAAAGGAAGTCAGCAGGAACGAAAGATAATTTTTCATCTAATCCAATCTTATAAGATTTATACACTTAGAGTATCCACCCATTCACTGCCAAGTTTTCTTTCTCTTGGAACAGTATATATTTAAAATTAGCCTTGAAGTGGTTTTCCAGCTTTTTGAACTTAAAAAGAAAGAGGAAAAAACTCATTGACAATGTTTCATTATTGTCTGTCTAGGAAGAAGAAGTCCCCTTATATATCTAGATGAATCTTCAACACATGCATAACCACAATAGGATCTGGAAGGAGATAAAACAGAAGCGAGACAGGACGAGCCCGACACTGCAGAGATGAGCGGTGGCCTGACAGTGCACTGCCTTTGTTCAGTGCTTGCTTCCATCCATCCTTGATTCACCATGCTCATCTGCTTTACTGTTCAAAAACACAAGTCCATCTGCTTTAGCCATCCATCATGATGAAATGAAAGGGAACCAAGAGCCTCCTCATTCAAAAGTCAAAAGGACAAAGAGAAATAAAAAGGCAGGACTTCACGGAGGAAGCTTGGATTCTGAGTGCTAACACGACTGAGAAAACAAATTGAAGAGCAAAGAAATCAAGCTATACTTTTTAGATGCTGAGTATATATGATCGTAAGCTTTTGAGACTACTAGCTCTCTTCGTAAGACATGATGTTATATAAAAAACTGAACATTTACAGACTTTTTATACCCACTAGACAGCGGTCTTCAAAGGATCTTAAAATCTTTAAAAATAAAATACAATATAAGCAAAGAAGCTATTTAGAACAGGTCAAGAAATAAACAATCTGCAAACTTGTGAGTTGTGACAGGAGTGTTACGGACAGCGGTAGTGGATCCTCTGGACCACCACACGCGATGGTAATAGCCACGCCAGGGAGCGGAGTCTAAGTAGGTCCCTTTTTTCACCAGAGCCCGCCGCAAAGCGGGATGGACTTGCTGCGGCGGGAGTCTACCAGGTCGCTTCCACTGATTTGACTTGCTTACGGTGGCGGCCAAGGGTGAGCGTGGTACAGAATCGTCTGGCGTAGTCGTGGACAGGCGGAAAGGTCAGGGTAGGCAGCAAGGTTCGTGGTCGATAAACGTAGCAAGAGGGTCAGGGCAGGTGGCAAAGGTTCATGGTCAATAAACGTAACACAAGGGTCAGAACACAGAAGACGCTAGAACGCACTTCCAACGCTTTCTCTATAGGCAATGGGCACAAAAGATCCGGCAAGGAAGTGCCGGGGCGGAAACAATATATAGGGCCAGCGACCAGCAATTAACCGATTACTGGCGTGCTGGCCCTTTAAATTTCAAAGAGCTATCGCGCGCTAGGGGGCGCGAGTGCGAACTGCAGCCGGCAGAGAGCCGCACAGGGACTGGAGCGTGGCTAGGTAAGTGCAGGGTCTCAGGGGAGCGAGTGCGGCCGCGGCCCAACCTGCGGACCGCGGCACCACTCGTCTCCAGGGCAGGTGGACACAGAGCAGACACGGGTGTGCCCGCAGCCCGACCCACGGCTGCGGGACCACCCGTGACAAGGAGGATCATTAACTCTTGTTGTTATCTGTTTGCTATCAGGTGGTGATTTGTGGCCCCCACAGTTCATCCATAGTGTGACATAAAACTAGCATTGCTAATGAGCCCATGTTGCAAAGTTTGACATTTTTGCATTAGCCTATATTCCCATTTCCTCTTCTCCCTATGCAACTTGAAAAGTCCCATTAAAACCCCAACCTGCAAATCTTCAAATACATGGTTCTCTCTGTAGAAATGTATTTCCTGTTGGGGCCTTCAGGGCACTCTAGACAATAATTTGTTGCAGATTAGGTGGTTGCCAAAAGGTAAGGGAGAGAGGACTGGGAATATTTCTTTAGGTCTGTTGTCCCTATGTAACACAGGTTGGAGTTCCCTGGCAATCCTTTGAAGAATCTTCAGCTGTGGATGACAACCCATGGCTTAGCTACAGGGGCTACAGTGGTCGCCAAAAAGCCCCCCTTGCCACATAGCTGCATCGCTGGGTCACACAGACCCAGCAATGCAACGATCCGCTGTCTGTCAGGTGCAACTGCTTGAATCCCCATATCCTGGCCGTTGAGCCCTCTAGATGATGCGGCACAGCGCAATGCAATGATATCATTGCCTCGCCTACTGCATTGCCTGTAAGGCTATGTTCACACGGCTTAATTGTGGGACGTAATTCCGCCCCGCAATTACGCAGTGTGGACGGGGGCGGGGCGGGAGCGGGGGAGTAAGCAGGGGGCCGGCACTTCGCCGGCCCATAGACAATCACTGCTAGCGGCGCGTATACGCCGCTAGAAAGTGACATGTCAATTATCTCCCCGCCCGGCGGCTTCGCCGGGCGGGGAGGGGAGACGTAATCCATAGTTCTCTATGAGAACAGTGAAGTACCGTAATGTATGGGCCGTTTTCGACCCGTAATTGGCGCACTTCGGCGCGTAATTACGGACCGAAATACGGCCCATTTTAAGCCGCGTGAACATGGCCTAAAAGGCCAAAAGCTTATAATTAGACTTATGGCCTAGTACAAGCTGGAAGTGTTGTCCTGGAGCAGGTGGCGTAATGATGTTACACTGCCTACTGCAGATTCTAAAAGAGGTGTTCGACGGGGCAACTGGGGAGAGTTGAGTGTTATTTTTTTATTTTTAGGGCGCACTGTATACCTACCTAATGACAGGAATGGTAGGGCTATGTACCTACCTACTTGAGGGGGACTTAAATATTTACCTACTAAAGTAGGTCTTATATACCTACCGACACAAAGGGATCCTATATATCTACCTACTAAAGAGGACTCTAAATACTTATCTACTGGGGGCCCTATAAACCAACCTACTACAGGGGTCCCTATATATGTACGTACTAAAGGGGTCCCTATATACATATCTACCTACTAGGGGGCTTCTATATACCTAGCTACTGGGTGGCCTGTGTACCTACATACTGGGTGGCCCTATATGCCTATCTACCTACTAGTGGGGGTTTATATACCTACCTACAGGGGGGATTATTTACCTACCTACTGGGGGCCCTATATATCAACCTTTCTACTGGTGAACCCTATGTACTTACTTTTGGGGGGCTTTTATACCTATGTACTTGGGAAACCTTGTATACTTGCCTACTGGGGGGACCATATATACCTACCTTCCTATTGGAGGGTATATGTACCTACTTATTGGGGAAGTCTTATATACTTAACTACTGGGGGGGCCCTATATTCCAACCTAGGGGGTTGGCCTTATATACCTACGTACTTAAAGAAACCCTATACCGAAGGGTTTATCTGACACATTTTTAGGGTGTAACCTACCTAAAAGGATTGTTAACATATTCACCTGTCTAGTTTGTGGGGGCTGCCTACTATATGGGGGGCTCAACTGGGGGAACTTTCACTGGCTGAGGTTAATACCATTTGGGGTACAATGGATGAGAAGCTTTTACTGAATTGTGAGGGAGTGCTGGAAAAGTGAGGAGTCTAACATGTTTGTGTGGTAAATTCTGCAGGGATGAGTTGTGGTCGGGAGAAGTCATCAAGGCCGTCTGGACTGGATGGAGAAGGAAAAGGAAAAGAGAACGATGTCACCTGTGAGTCCATAAATTTAACTGCACTGCAATAACTTATATGGCTTCAGAACCTGTGTAGAACTGCACTGTCACTGTATGGTGGTACTAGTAATCTTAGTGTAACAGTTTATATTCAATAACAGTATGGTGGTATTCAGTCACTTTAGGGTGGTGATATTTGGTAATGGTGTTACGTTATTAATTGATCCTTGTATGTTGTTGTTATAAATATTATTGGTCTTGATATATTGATTTGGTCAGTAACAGTATGATGGTATTAGTCAGTATATGGTAGTGGTATGTGGTGGTATTTGGTCTTTGTATATAGCAGTTATTGGTATTACTTGTCTTGATATATTGGTTTGGTTAGTAACATTATGTTGGTATTAGTCATTAAATAGTGGTGAGATGTGGTGATAATGTTGCCTTTATAAAGTTACTGACCCACGGAATACAGATAACAAGTCAATTAAACTACTAAGTGTTAACTCCCACAAAAACTAAACCCAAAATCATAGGCACAATTGCATTTTTTTTCCTTTTCACCCCACAAAGAATTCCCCAACCAACCCAAAATGTTTTCTGTCAATTTGATGGCCTAGAATCATCTGGGATGAGCAGTTTTGCCTGCTTCTGGATCTGGATTGGACACTTGTTGTTCATATCCATAAGCTTTTTTGTTTTAGAAAATATATAAAATACAATTGTAAAATGTTAGAAAAAAATAAAGAATATAAAAACGGCAAGAAAACTTCAAAAGTTGAAGATAAATGTTGATAAATGATAAGGGTATCTTCTTGTCTTGTGCAAAGAGTTTTTCCTGGTACATTATTAAAGAGGTTATCCATTAGTATAAAAATGTTTTGCAGGTTGAGGGGCCTTAAAAATAATGTAAACTCACTTTTAAAGGTAACTGTTTTCCAGTGCCGCCACCCCCCGAGCTCTCCGTCAAGGACGTCACAATTATTGATAACGTGATTCTGCAGCAAATCACTGACCTTATTGCGTATTATTCATACAGGAGGTCTAAGGTTGTTGGCACCTGTGATTGGCTTAAGTGTCTCATGACCAATGAAGGCATTGTCTTTGGACGGGAGCAGCAGGAGTGGTGGCAGGTCTGGAATGGAGTGGCCTTCAGAAGTAAGTTGACTTTTCTTTTTCTATTTTTAAGGTCCCCGATTATGTTTCCACCCTAACAGACCACCCCTTTAAGATAGGCCATCAATTAGTGATGTGTCCCATCCTAGGACAAATGCATCCTTTATTACAGCACCTTGTACTATCACATCTTTTAAGCATGGGTTAAGCTGCAACACCAGGCACAGGGCCAGTCCTATTGATGTCACTGTTCTTGGACTGCAGGAACAGGATGGTAGTGTTCCAGCTGGGGTTACTACATGTTTGATCTGCTAATCAGTGTACAGTGGTGGCCAAAAGTATTTGCACCCCTGCAATTATGTCAGATAATACTCAGTTTCTTCCTGAAAAAGATTGCAATCACAAATTCTTTGGTATTAATATATTCATTTATTTTGCTTGCAATGAAAAAACACAAAAGTGAATAAAACAAAAATCAAATCATTGGTCATTTCACACAAAACTCCAAAAATGGGCCGGACAAAAGTATTGGCACCCTCAGCCTAATACTTGGTAGCACAACCTTTAGCCAAAATAACTGCGAACAACCGTTTCCGGTAACCATCAATGAGTTTCTAACAATGCTCTGCTGGAATTTTAGACCATTCTTCTTTGGCAAACTGCTCCAGGTCCCTGAGATGTGAAGGGTGCCTTCTCCAAACTGCCGTTTTGAGATCTCTCCACAGGTGTACTATGGGATTCAGGTCTGGACTCATTGCTGGCCACTTTAGAAGTCTCCAATGCTTTCTCTCTCAAACCACTTAGTTTTGGGTCATTGTCCTGCTGGAAGACCCATGACCTCTGAGGGAGACCCAGCTTTTCTCACACTGGGCCCTACATTCTGCTGCAAAGTTTGTTGGTAGTCTTCAGACTTCATAATGCCATGCACGGTCAAGCGTCCATGGCAGCAAACATTTTTGTCAAATATGTGACGAGAGTCTCAAGTTTTTCATGTATGATAGATAGCATAAATGCTTCTTTAGGGATTTCCACGTAGAGGCAGCAAAGCAATCCCAAAACATCAGGGAACCTCTGCCATGTTTGACTGCAGGAACCATGTTCCTTTCTTGAATGCCTCTTTTTTTTCCAGTAAACTCTATGTTGATGCCTTTTCCCAAAAAGCTCTACTTTTGTCTCATCTGACCAGAGAACATTCTTCCAAAACGTTTTAGGCTTTCTCAGGTACGTTTGGGCAAACTCCAGCCTGGCTTTTTTGTGTCTCGGGGTAAGAAGTGGGGTCTTCCTGGGTATCCTCCCATACAGTCCGTTTTCATTCAGACGCCGACGGATAGTACGGGTTGACACTGTTGGACCCTCGGACTGCAGGGCAGCTTGAACTTGTTTGGATATTAGTCGAGGTTCTTTATTCACCATCCGCACAATCTTGCGTTGAAATCTCTCGTCAATTTTTCATTTCTCGTCCACATCTAGGGAGGTTAGCCACAGTGCCATGGGCTTTACATCTAGGGAGGTTAGCCACAGTGCCATGGGCTTTACATCTAGGGAGGTTAGCCACAGTGCCATGGCCTTTACATCTAGGGAGGTTAGCCACAGTGCCATGGACTTTACATCTAGGGAGGTTAGCCACAGTGCCATGGGCTTTACATCTAGGGAGGTTAGCCACAGTGCCATGGGCTTTACATCTAGGGAGGTTAGCCACAGTGCCATGGGCTTTACATCTAGGGAGGTTAGCCACAGTGCCATGGGCTTTAAGCTTCTTGATGACACTGCGCACGGTAGACACAGGAACATTCAGGTCTTTGGAGATGGACTTGTAGCCTTGAGATTGCTCATGCTTCCTCACAATTTGGATTCTCAAGTCCTCAGACAGTTCTTTGGTCTTCTTTCTATTCTCCATGCTCATGTGGTCCACACAAGGACACAGGACAGAGGTTGAGTCAACTTTAATCCATGTCAACTGGCTGCAAGTGTGATTTAGTTATTGCCAACACCTGTTAGGTGCCACAGGTAAGTTACAGGTGCTGTTAATTACACAAATTAGAGAAGCATCACATGATTTTTCAAACAGAGCTAATACTTTTGTCCACCCCTTTTTTATGTTTGATGTGGAATTATATCCAATTTGGCTTTATGACAATTCTTTTTGTGGTTTTCCATTGAAGACAAATTAAATGAAGATAATAATACCAAAGAATTTGTGATTGCAATCATTTTCAGGAAGAAACTGAGTATTATCTGACAGAATTGCAGGGGTGCCAATACTTTTGGCCACCACTGTAGGTCCTAGGCGTGGGACCCCCACTACCCACTAGTTAAACATTGATGGCTTTTCTGTGGGAGGTCCTGGAAGCAACAGTTTACCTTCCTGCAGAACCATGTATTATACAGTTTTCAATCAAAGAGCTGTTTATGTAATACATGAACCAAGAGATGCTATTTTATTCTATTCTATGGCTATAGATCAGAATCCTAATCCAGGAATCCCCATAATTTCTTTTTACTGTAGACTATTTTCACAGTTTTAGGATTTTCTCCTAGTATTCGCCTTTGATGATATCTAATTTGACGCAGATATATTCTAGAAATTGAACGTTAAACAGTCTTCTACTCTAACGGTTCTGACAAATAGAAATCAGAGTTCCCGGGTCATTATGGCTGTGACACATTTAAGCTCAGCTGCACCTTGGCCTTTTGAAGTTGCCTTCACATCAAACGTCATATCCACCTGTACTTTTCACAGGAAAAATAGTTTGAAGATCACTGAGTTTTCCCTTGACCAAACAACACAGGAACTTACTTAAAATCAATCAGTTAACACCCTATTCTGACTTCTAAAAGGGTGAATTTAATGATGTAGACCACCATGGTGAAGCATTTTCGTAGCTTAGTGTCCAAAGTAGAAAAGAACACAGATGGTGTGGGACCTCTGACAATTGTTTATGTATCACCAAGCTGGAATAAGAATTAGACATGGACTGAAAACTTAGGACCAGTTTGCAAGATCCCCCATTGATTTCCTATAAAAATGTACTTTGTTACTCCCTAAAGTAAATGTCAACTGTTTAATGCTATTGTCCAACAAACAATACAGATTTATATTCTATTCCTGGTCTGTGGAAAGCAGAGTTACAACCTGTATGTGCAATGAAAGCCACGAACAGTTGCTACTTAGCTTGTAAGATAGATGTATAGGAGACCAAAATACAGTAAGGCTATGTCTACACAGTACAGGATTTTGGTTGTTTTTTTCAGTGGATATACTGCAATAGGTAGACTTCAATAGAAAATCCGTGATATAGTCTACATAGCACAGATTTTTTACTGAGATTTTCCTAAAACGAAAACCGACCGGCGGCATATAGAACATGTTCTGTATTCCACGGGACCGATGTCGGATTCCCACAGCCCCAATGTACTGGGCTGCCAGGAAACCGAAATCTTACTGCCTTTTTTTTCTGCAAAAACCACACAAAAAATGGTGGTGCGGTGGGGTCCAGCAATTTGAAAATGCCATCGGATTTTGGGCAGCATTTTCAAATTGGTATGACCACACAGCATAGGACAAAAACAGCTCGTTTTTGGCCAAAGCAGAACCGTCTATCCGACAGGTGTTTTGGACTGATTTAGTCACAAAAAACGGTCAGTTTTTGGACGGTATTGGTTTTTTTTAACTGATTTTGGCACTGATTTTACAATGGTTTTTGGGTGATTTTTGGACTGATTTTCCTAGCAGAAAAAGTGAACGGAGTGCAAATGCATTCTTGATTGGTGCAAGAAACCATGTGATTTAAATCTCCACCCAGTGGTCACTCCCTAAACTTCCATTGGCTATTTTGGGTTTGTCTCTAGTCACCTTTTAAAAAATGAAAATAAAAAATGAGTCATGCGCTTACAAGCGGAACTTCTACTTTTCAGTGCGAAAAGAATCAGGCAGTGAGTTTTCGAACACATTATTAAAAGTCGCGATGAGAAATGTAAAGTATTACAGGAATCTTCATATTGTTATAAAGCATTATCATGAGGTGACCGGTCAGAAATTCACACCCACCAACGAAGAACCCTATAGTTCGTCATTCTTCACTTTTTTTCCTAAATTCGTCCAAAAACTGCTCATAAAACCATTCACTGACTTTCTGCTCGGTTCCCAACCGGGTAGAACCGGGTAGAAGGTTGTGCATGTTGCAAGTTTTTCGGAACATCATTAGCTTAGAAAACCGTCTGGCAGAAAATCAGTTCAGTGTGGACTACTGGAGAGATTTTCTATTAACATTTTCTATTAACCCCCATTATCTATGGGGATGGTTGACAGTCGGTTTTCAGACAGTTTCTAAATCTGCAAACCATCTGAAAAACCAACGAAAAACCCATGCCGTGTGGTCGTATCCTAACTCTAAACGACAGAATAGAATACTAAGGAAATGCAAACTTGCCAATGTTTAAATAACTGGGATATGGTAGCCATTACCCATGGAAGACTACCAAACACCCTGAAAACAGCCAGCAATATCCCAACACACCTACTGTTGAGCAGTGTTTGCATGCATTTCACCTATTAGGCAGTTTCGTTTACAGGATTGTCCCATCAGAATTAGCACTGTTGACAAGTATAGGAATTTAAGGGAATATATACTTTACAAAAATAAAAACTTAACTGTACTTCTAAATTTGGACTCAGCTGTGTGTACCTCAGATGTCTCCTGATCTTCATGATAGGACATATGGATGTCTCAGAGGTTTTAAAGCTGATCACCAGTGGTTTGAAGCCAGAACAGTGGTGCTCAGGTGATTGCTTGGCCAGCTTGAAGTAAAAAAGGGCTTCTATTCATGAGACAACTCATTTAAAAAGCCTAAGGATGCTTTCACATAGGGTGTTTTTGGTGCATTTTTGGATGCGTTTTTTGTGCAGAAAAGCACCACAACTAATGATGTACATTTCTGCACAAAAAACACATCCAGAATCACATCAAAAACACACCAAAAATGCTCCGTGTGAAAGCACCCTAAGGTATTCCAGTCACTAGAGGTGGAGGTGGCCAAATACTTTAGGAAGCTCTTCAACAATCTCTCGTTTGGCTGAGCACCCCTCCGTCCATTTTTCCTCATGCATTAGGATTTGTTTTCAGTGGGGTAAAGGGATTAAAGGGGTTTTGCCAGGACGTGCCTTATCTGCGAAGAAGCAATTGTAAACAAGCCACGCTGAGCTGAGAGAGAGAGAGAGAGACACAGCCAGAGCACAGAGCCATGCATAAGGGATCATGTGAAATGTTCACTCAAATAATCAAACTACAACTAGTGGATTCTGTATACAAAAGACAACACCTTTTCTCCACAGCAGCTTGAAATCTTCTTTATGTTCTCTGTCATCAGATAAAGCAAGGATCTACTCAGGTAATCACACTACAACTAGTGGATTCTGTATACAAAAGACAACATATTTCTACCCGGTGCCTTGAAAGCTTCTTCAGCTCCCTCTCATCAGAAAAAAAGTGTTCCCTGCGCAAGCCTGGCCAGCAGCTCTTGTCAGGTCGTATCTAATAGAAGCTTTTAAGCAACTAAGGACAGGTAAGGAAGCCTGTAGATCTCTCAGGCTGCAATTTTTGTAATCACATATATTTAGAAAAGGGATTAAATCCCCATTTTGGAGGATTCCACGTCAACATTACATCGTGGCAAAACCCCCTTAAGCCTCTGTCAGACAACTGTGGTGTTCATAATATTGTATTAGATAGGATTTTCATGGACACGATAATACCAACTATGTACATTTCTTGTGTTCTTTCTTTTTTTAATTTTAAAAATGGGAAAAAAATTTAAAATTTTTTTGTATTTTTTTCTATATATATTTTTTAAACTTTTCTTTACTAACATTTAGCCCTAGGGGACTTGAACATGCAATTGCGTGTACTATGTACTGGAGTACTTCTGTACTAGCGTATGTAGTTATTTAATCGCTCTCCCGTTACACTCTGTCTTGTATATATTCATCGTATACATGGATGGCTTCATCAGGCCTCTGACTGCCATGACAGCTGAATGACTGGGGGTGCTCAGACGCGGAAGGCGGCACTGCCACTCCTTCTAATTGCTTATATGCTGCGGCATGTTATGGTATGATAACATGGCGTGCAACATGTGCTTTTAACTGCGTGTTTGGATCCGTGTATCGGACCCCAAACGGACCCAAACACGTATCTAATAAATAGCAATGAAACAATAAATATGAAACACTAATCCGCGTTCACACGAGTGATCGCCAATGCGTGTCTTATTCTGTATTTCTGACCCGTCTTTCAGATCTATTCCAAGAATTGACATGTCAATTCTTGGTCCGAAAGACGCAGCAGGAGCCCTATCTATAATGATAGGGTGTGATCCTGCTGCATCCAACATGCATCCAAAAAAGCATTTGCGTGTTGGATACGTGTTGGATCTGTTTAGGATCCGATCGACATAGCGTTTTAGGATGCGATTTTCGGATCAAACGGATCCAAAAACGTATCCCAAAACGCTGTGTGAACATACCCTAAGCAGTTAAATGTCCAGGGTTGGAGATTGGAGTTGTCTCCGATCCCAGCCACTGTAATTAACAGCTGCCACCTGCCATGCATGGAGCAGGCTCAACTCCTGAGCCCACTGCCTGCTCCCTTAGGGTATGTTCACACAATGTATTGCGGCGCGTACAGTTCGCGCCGCAGTACATCGTTTGCCTCGGAAACTCGTTCTAATATGCGTATACCCCCACGGTGCGTGGGGGGAGAGCGGCAGCCCACCGGCCCCATTGACATTCATTAGTCGCGGCGCGTATTCGACGCGAATTGACATAAATTGTACGACGGAAGAGGCGTAATCCATAGTTCTCTACGAGAACTAGGGATTACCGCAATGTCGGCTTGCATCTCGCCCGTATTAGAGCGCAAATACGCGGTGAAATGCGTGCTGAAATTAAGCCGTGTGAACATACCCTTAGTGTCGCCATGACACATGGGTACATTACAGTGTACTAAGGGGTTACAAGGTGAATTTTTTTCTGTTTTCAATCATTCTTGAGGGACAAGCTTTTAAAAATATAGGAACACCCCTTTAATTTATAACAAGGTCACTAATCAGCAGCTAGAATCAGTTTTCTTTTATGTTCCAGAATTTTCTATATAAGTATCTTCTGGGCAGCTGATCCTCTGCTTGTACAGTATATCGGTTCTCTTTCATTTTTCTGTAGCTGTTGAACTGTAAAGTAGGTAACGACAGAAAACAGAAAATCTAACAAATACCTTTAGGCGTCAGCTACTGTGTAACATTTAGGTTGTTCTTAGTCCTAAGACAAACCTTAAAGGCTATTTACAAAGCAATATTATAAATATATATAAAAGTGGGCCAATTCTGTTATTAATAGATGGAGACACTAAATGTTATGACAGTTTACCTTCTCCAAGAATTTATGCCAGCACAAATATTTTGCTCAGCCTTTGAGACACGGAGTTGACATAGAACAGCGCACGTATTTAAATGAAGTCAGGGCTCCATTGCTCGTGATGCTATTTAGTACAGAGGTTAATTATGTCACATTGCTCACATGAAAAATATAGTCAGGGACGCTGGCTTCTATCTTGGGACTGCAGATAAAAAAAAAAAATATCAAACTTACCTTAGACCTTAATGGATCATTCTGCAGTATAGCCCTACGGGTGCAAGGTATCACTCCTATTATTCTTACATCTCAAACAGACACTAAGCAGCAGCCATTTGAGATGTTTTCTGTAAATAGCGATGTCCTTAATACTAGAAAAACTCTGCAACGTCTGGCCTGTTTCTCTTCAATGGAGTGTCATATTTTTTTATTATAGAATGGGAGATTTAAGGACAACTTAAATAATTGGGAAATTAGAATGAGAGTGGATTCCCCTTGTCAGGAGGTTTTTAGGACAGACTGTGGTTTTATTTGGTGGTCTTTAGACTGTAATTTTCATGGAGGGCTGCGGGATACCCCACTGAATAGGTGATACATTAAGATGTGTCACCCATAGGACCCCATAGGGAAAAAAGTATACCATGTGGAATATGGATGTTTACTGTTTTCTGTTCTATGGAACAGTGTAGTCTACTAGGCTTCAGTGTACTTCAGCAGACTTCACTGTGGTCTACTTCATTTTTTGTATTATTCATGAACCACAAGAAAGCAGAGGAAACCCCAGGTGGGTCCCGGAGAACGGAAGGCAAAAAACTGAGACAGAAAGTAGAGGTAGAGAAGGAGAGTTGTGTGCAGTCATGTACAGTAGCTGAAGGGTGGGCCCCAAGAATTAAGTCCACTGGCGGCCCCCAGGTCAGTCTGACACAGTGTGACTACATGATAAAAAACCCTATATTTGGCCATTATATGACTTGTATGTGGCATTGTCCACCAGTTTTCTCTTCTGCAACCTCCTTGTCTGATTTATAGTTATCCTTGAGCTATTGGTTGAAGACTAGGGGCGACATGTCCCATTAGAGCTGCACCATTTTTTTGGTGTATTTTGCACCATAAAACTGGTGACGTCCTATTCTCTATATAAATGGACTGTAGTACAAAAAAAATAGGTGCATTTTATGCCAGGCACGACACATCTGAATGCACCTAAAGTATTTGCATCTAATATGCTCACAATGATATGCTATGCACCTTCATTTTGCTATGCGTCTAGATTAGGGCCATAAATTATACTATGCAGGGTATACCAGACGCCAGATTTTGACAGGTTCATACATTCGGGCACAATATACACTCATTTAGGGCGCGTTAAGAGAGGCGTGGTGGCGCCTCTTTTCTGACATCTCAACTTAGCTGTTTCCCTGGACAAAGTCAGCTTTTTGCCAGTTGTGCCTGGAGTCACCCTGGTGGCTGCATTTTAAAAGTGAAAGTGGCTGTCTCTCATAAAACAACTACTTTATTTTAATTTTTTATTTAATTTTAAAGCTAGATCGTATAAGGTACATTCATGGGTAATATCCTATTGCTGTGTGACCAGTTACAGCTCACTGAAACCAGGTGGGTTTACTGCTAAATGACATGTGGTTTTGATGCAGTTTTTGGCTGCTTGGTTTCTACAGGTAGAAAGAACCTGTTTCACCTATAAAAGCAGTGCAGCTAAAAAACAAGACGCCAGCTATAACTTTTTATTTTTCTATCTAGATAGACATTAAAGGGTTTTTATTTTGCGGGACAAGATGTACTTTCTAATGGTATCATTCACCGTACCATAGAATATACTGGGAAGCAGAAAAAAATTCTAAGTGAAGCAAAATGTAAAAGAAAAGCTCCTTACTCCATGTTTGCATTTACTCTTTGATATGTTATTATATGTTATCTATATTCTGCAGGTTGATACAATTCTGGCAATACCAAACGTGTAGGGTTTTCTTGATGTTATAGTAACATAAAAAATCCAAACATTTTCTATATTTGAAAATTGCACTTCAGCACCATTTTCTGCGATCAGTAACATTTTTGTATTTCTACCTATGGACCTGAGTGAGGGTACATTTTTTTTGTGGGCCGAAGTGTAGTTTTTATTGCTATTATTTTGGGATAGATGCAACTTTTTTGATCACTTTTATATAAATTTTTAGGGGACGTGAAATGACCAAAAAACGCAATTTTGGCATTTAGAATTTTTTCGTCTACAGTGTTCAGAGTACATGATAAATGAAGTTCTATTTAATAGATCAGACTTTTACACCATCTAACGCTTTGAACAGCCGGGAACGGAGCCAGCTGACACAAACATTCTATATAGTGGAATTGTGCAGCAAGTCCCTTAGGCAATGTTCACACGGCTTATTTCAGAACGTATTTACGTCGGATTGCCGAGCGTAAATACGTTCCGAAATCAGGTGCAAATCAGTTTCAAATAAGTGCCACTAAGTGTTGCACGTAAGTACGGCTGCAAATCCGTTGCGAAATAAGCCGTGTGAACATGGCCTAAAGGGTATGTCCACACATACGTATTTGCGGGGTTACTTCAGGGCGTAATTGCATTGCAATGCACCAAAAGTACGCCCCTTAAATACTATAAAATCATAGCACTCATTAAAGGGGTTGTCTCACTATGAAGATCATAGTTGAAAATGTGGGGACCAAAAATCTAAGGATGTACGTCCTTGGTTACTATTGGCAAAGTGCTTCGGTTTTAGAGAACGGGCTGGTTTACATGTGCTTAGCAACGGTGTTTGTTTACTGGTCAGGGAAGCATTCTGTCCTGCCCAGGTCGTGCACATGCAAAGGAAAGGCAGTTAAGAGGAGGGGCAGGGATGTGTGTATTGGCAGGCAAGGAGAGGAGCAGTGAGAGGCCATTCAGGGGGGGTTGTGTGTATTGTATCCTCTTCACTGCTTCTCCTCCTTGCCTGCCAATACACACATCCCTGCCCCTCTACTTAACTGCCTTTCCTTTGCATGTGCACGACCTGGGCAGGACAGAATGCTTCCCTGACCAGTAAACAAACACCGTTGCTAAGCACATGTAAACCAGCCCTGTTCTCTAAAAACCGTAGCACTTTGCCAATAGTAACCAAGGACGTACATCCTTAGATTTTTGGTCCCCACATTTTCAACTATAATCTTTGTAGTGAGACAACCCCTTTAAGTTCTATGATAAGCAGTTTCCCCAGGGCGTGCTATACACCTGTAAGGCTATGTTCACACGGCTTAATCGCGGGAAGTATTCCGGCCCGCAATTACGCTGTGTGGATGGGGGCGGGTTGGAAGGAGGAGTTGTGGCAGCTTGTCGGCCCCATACACATGCATTGTCCATGGCTCATATACGCCGTGAATAAGTAGCATGTCACTTCTCTCCCCGCTCGCCGTATTGTGCGAGCGGGGAGAGGAGCCGTAATCCATAGTTCTCTATTACAACTGTGCATTAACGTAATGACAGGGAAAAATTTCACACCCTAATACACGCAGTACGCCCCGTAATAACGGACCGAAATAAGGCCCAGAATAAGCCTAGTGAACATGGCATATGAAGGAGTGACCAAATGATGAAAGTGAATGGGAGCGCTTTTGAAAGTAGCTCGCCAGCGTGTACATTCAACAGCAGGCCGCTGTGATGCCGGCCTTTCCGACCCTATGATATATTCATATGTTAAATGACGGTGAGGGGTTAAAACATGTTCAGTTTGCTCAATGGTAAATAGCCCTGTGGCATAAAGTTGTTGCCATTTGCAATGTGTGGAAACTCCTATGACAAGTCCACAGCAAAAAAAAAAACAGGCTTTACCTTGTCAAGTAAATTCACCTGCTGCTAACAACAGTCTGTTTATAAGGTAAATGCTGCATTTCCACTGCGTTTCCTTGGATACTTTGGATGGCCATGCTGGCAGATAATCACATTATTTCAGTACGCTGAAGCCGAGTTGAAATAAGGACAATACTGAGTCTGAACTGATAGGTTCTGGCAACTTTTTACCTTAAATGAAAACAATGCTCGTGAGGAAAAAGTGGAGAAGTACAATAAATTTTAGACGGTGAAAGTATTCAAACTGTCAGATAAGCTCCACAAACTTATGTGTGATGCAACCAAGTGTAGACAAGATTAAATCGCAAGATGTGACCTTTATACAAAAGTCCCTCACACCCCTATTTGTATGTGCAAGAATGCTCTATAGTGGGGGCCTATGCAAGGGAGATGGATTCCTGGATCAATTTGCACCAAAAAATGTGCTTTACATCACATTTACTAAAGCTCGGTTCTCACGGTGCGTTACTTCATGCTGTTTTGTTGTATATAGGTGGTTTTGTAACTAGGTTCAGTTACTTTACACTGAAGTTAATGACAAAACACCTGCATTTAACATAAAACACCTGCAGTAACACGACATGGGAACCCAGTCTTAAGGGCCGTTCACACGGCTTATTTTGGGCACGGATTGCAGCCGTATTGTGCGCCGTACTGCGCCATGGATAATGAAACTCTATGGGGCCGGCGGGCAGCGCCCCCGCCCCTTATTCAAACCGTATTGCGTGCGGAATCCGTCCCGCAATCACGGCTTGAATAAGCCGTGTGAACCAGCCCTTAGGGTGCTTTCACACAGCGCAGTTTTGGTGCAGTTTTAACTGCGCTCCAATTAAACTGCCTTTAGGATAATTTCACACGGTGCGTTTTTGACGCGTTTTTTGTGCAGGAAGGCACAGCAATAAATGCTGTACACTGCTGAACAAAAAACGCATAAATAATGCACCGTGTGAAAGCACCCTTAGGGTATTTTCAAGCGGCTTATTTCAGCACACATTTCGATTCGTATTGTGCGTTATACACGGCGAAATGTACGCCGTGATTACGGTAATCCATAGCTCTCATAGAGAACGATCATATTGTACGCGCGGTGAGATAAGTGACATGTCAATTGTTAGCGGCAGATACGCGCCGCTGACTATGCATGTCAATGGAAAGACGCACTAATCAGCGCGTCGCTCCAAAACTTTATTATACTATATGCTCTACACTACTATACGTGCCACAATAAGCCGTGTGAACATACTTTTATTACCAGCAAGCTTCATTCAGTTGTCTAAATTGGTCAGAAAGGTGTTTCAAGTAAGTAATCAACTACTGTGTGTGCAGTCTTGTGGATTATGGTGCTTTCACATAGCACAATTTTGGTGCAGTTTTAACTGCGCTCCAGTTAAACTGCCTTTATTACAAGCAAGCTTTTGGCACTTACTGTATCTAAACTGTTTTGAAAGTGAGTCATCAATTAGTATGTGTGTAACCAACGAGACTCCAAATACAGTAATAGATGATTTACTTGAAACACCTTTTTAAACAATTTAGACAACTGAAAGAAGCTGCTGGTAATAAAGGCAGTTTAAATGGAGCGCAGTTAAAACTGCACCAAAACTGTGCTGTGTGAAAGCACCCTTACAAACACACTAATTGATTACTCACTTTCCAGTTTAGAGAAGTGAAAAAGCTTGCTGGTAAAGGCAGTTTAATTGGAGCGCAGCAAAACTGCGCTGTGTGAAAGCACCCTAAGGCTGCTTTCACATGGAGCATTTTGTTGGTGCGTTTTTTTTTTTTTTTGCAGAAATGCACAGAAATTAATGCTGTGCATTTCTGCAAAAAAAAAAACAAACTCCACGTCAAGAACGTACCATTAACGCTCTGTGTGAACATCCCCTTAAGCTTAGTGCACATTGTGTTTGACGTGTACATTATAACATATAGGCTAAACGTATGCCAAATGTGCACTGTTTTGAGCAGACCTTTGACATTTTATTTTTTAACTAGCTTTTCTATTGGCTGTTGGCTGTTTTTCTTGCAATTTGATTGGGTAGGTTTTTTTTATTTTTTTTATGGATACAAACGTATACGTTTACAACATGGGCAAATACACTAGGATACTTTTTCCATTGACATACATTTCAAAAAAACTGTATACTGTCACATATATATTTTTTTCAACTTGAAAAATGGGGAACTATCTGCATCTTCCATTTCTTTAAAATTAAATGCATATTTGACAGAAAGTGTAAAAACAAACACCATGTCCTTGTACGTTGCACATCCATCCACCTAGAATTAGTCAGTGAACACGTTAACGTACAAGGTTTTACTTGCATCAGAATGGATCCATCCTCTGTTCAAAATAATTTAGTGTGCACTGAGCCTTATAAAAACTTTTAAAGCTTCACTTGACAAGAGGATGTCTAAGGCCATGTTCACACGGCTTAAAATGGGCCGTATTTCGGTCTGTAATTACGCGCCGGAGTGCGCCTATTACGGGCCGAAAACGGCCCAGTCATTACGGTAATTCACAGTTCTCATAGAGAACTATGGATTACGTCTCCTCTCCCCGCCCGGCGAAGCCGCCGGGTGGGGAGATAATTGACATGTGAATTACTACCCGCAAATACGCGCCGCTGGTAATGCAAGTCTATGGGCCGGTGAAGTGCCGGCCCCCCGCTCACTCCCCCGCTCCCGCCCCGCCCCCGGTCACACGGCGTAATTGCGGGGCGTAATTACGCCCTGCAAATACACCGTGTGAACCTAGCCTTAGAGTTTAAGGGGCACGGCTTAATGAAAAGGAAGCATGGCTGAAAATACTACCAAAATTGTGGCTGAAAATAGTGGTCCTTCAAATGACAACAGCCTCCGGATAATATTTTTAACATGCAATGATCTTTTCTGAGATGATGGGGCACATTTATTAAGGCAGCTACACCAGTATTCTGGCACAATTTGGACCAAAATAATGTCGTACCTGCTTTACACCACATTTATTATGTGTTTTAGACAGATTCCAGACACTTCTGCACCTTGTCTGACAAAAGGGGCGGGGCCTCGGTAAAAGGGGAAGTGCTCTCTGTAAATAGGGGCGTGGCGTAGTGTGTGACACTGTGCACCAAAAGATGCACCAAAATGGTGGGGCAGGTAGTGGCATAAAGTAAGCCAACTTAAATGATGCAAGACAGAACTAGATAGTTTTAACATGTGCCAGATTTACAAACAGTATGATAAATGTGGCGCTTTGTAACACTGTCTAGCCTTACTTTACAGTATTGATAAATTGGCCCTATTGTATCTTGAAATCTCATTCAACATGCAACGTCACATACACTGCTGATCTGCAACTTGTGATTAATGGAAGATTCAGACAATTATCACGAACATTTTACCTGTAAAACCTCTGTATTAGTGAAGTGCATGCAGTGATTGGTGGTCTAATAGCGCCTCTCTACAGTACAGTGCGATATTACATGTCCTGTACTGCACTTTACATGTGTCAGGATGAGCGGTTCCTTCGGGCACCAGGTTGCTCCATTTTCTTTTTTCGGTGCATTGTGTATAACATACATAACCCAAAGAAGCTCCTATCCGCAGAATAGAATCTGATTTCCAGCTTCCAGCAGCTCTTTCTGACTATGTGTAATATGTACGGACTAGTTATCTGTTTAATTCTCTTACATCTTAATTTTGCATTATGTTGGGTGACATTCTGAGGCTTTAGAACTATTTGGAGTCTTACATAGAGCTAAGGTTTCAACATACAATGATTGCTCCGGAAGCAATTAATCTCGCATGTTAAGAAACCACTGTATTAGCATAAACTAAGTCAAAATAGGTGGTATAGAGTTTGACAAAAATGTCTAAAGATGTGCCAAATGTCTGTAACATCCTGAGTCACAGTGATTACAGGGGTGTTCTGAAACTTCAAAATGCTTGTGTATCTGTCGGGACATGATGAAAAATAGAAGGCAGGAAGAATACTTACGGTACCTCCCGGATGCTCTCTCTCTATTACCACAGTGGTCCCAGTGATGATGGCTGTAGCTGTGAATGTTCATCATTCAAGTGACAGGTGCAGCCAATAACAAGCCACAATGACCCGACAGACAAGCATTTTGAAGTTTCAGAACACCCCTTTAACTTAGGTTTATTTTTTTAAACTGCAATCATTTGAGGGGAACAATCCAGGACTTTCCAACCCTACCTCGAGAACAGAAGGCGTAACTTGAAGCTCCAGGGCCCTAGTGCAAAATGTGAAATGGGCCCCCCAGCTACCATGTGCCAGGTGTCCCCTTATTTGCCAGGAGGGCTTTTTGGCCCCCTCAGGCTGCAGGACCCTGTAGCGACTGCTACCTCTGCACCCCCTTTAGCTATGCCCCTGCATGGGAACACTTCAAAAACACCCACTTACAGGTGGGATTCACATAAACCCCACCCTTCTTGTTAACTGGATAACAATTGGTAATATTGCAAAATATGAGTATTAGACAGTATAAGGCTAGGTTCACACGGCTTAACTGCGGGACGTAATTAAGCCATGTGGACGGGGGCGGGGCGGGAGCAGGGGAGTGAGCGGGGGACCGGCACCTCGCCGGCCCATTGACTTGCATTACCAGCAGCGCGTATACGCCGCTGGTAATTCACATGTCACTTATCTCCCCGCCCGGCGGATTCGCCGACCAGGGAGAGGAGACGTAATACATAGTTCTCTATGAGAACTGTGGATTACCGTAATGAATGGGCCGTTTTCAGCCCGTAATTTGCGCACTTCGGCGCGTAATTACGGACCGAAATACGGCCCATTTTAAGCCGTGTGAACATGGCCTTAGGAAAATCTGCAGAGTTAGCTCTCAGGCACATGATTGTGGATATTTTGGTCATACACTGCCATATTTTGATCCAGGTAAATACATGGCCCCATTGAAATTCATTAAAGGGGTTGTCCACTTCATATCTCCACCAGTCTTCTGTTTACTTTCTGGCTCCAACAGAACAGAACATCACTGCTGCAGCCTGGGGCACCATCAGGGCAGTACTGGTAGCACTCTGATCAGGGTCCCTGTTCAAATTTTCTAAAACAAGGGCCCACTATTATGGTGCAAGATAGGAACTTGTAATAGGAGGGGGGCTCAGATACCACAGCTCTATGGGGCCCTGAAACTAGAGAGGGCTGCCCTGGCTGCAGAGCTCACGTGCCATAACCTGACGTCACCATTTGAAAGTAAACTGAAGATCAGGAGACAGTGGTCGCGCTAGAACAGAGGTGAGAGGAGAGTATAAGCTTCGTTGTTTTATTAGGCCATCAGAATGCTAACAAAATTGTATTAAAATGAAGTGGACAACCCCTTTATTAATACCGATCCCAAATCCAATTAACCTATGACCACAAGGATTTCTTCATGTCATAGGTAGGCATGGTTTGCTTTAAAGTAGCCTAAGTAACATAAAGGAATATTCTATTACCATCCTGTTACCATTGTGTTAAAAAAACAACTTTCATCTCAACCAATGTGAAGTAACATTTCCATGAAATTATTTCCAGCACATGTTCATTTTGCTTTCATAATGTTGCCTTGTCACAATTAAAACAAAACAATAATTTATATTTTTTGTATTTATTATATTATGTGTGACACAGCAAGACTAGATTGGGAGATATGTGACTGTAATATATTTTACAGATGGTAAAGAGTACTGGAATGGTTGCCAGTTCAAATGTCACTGCAACCTAATCTGGCATGGACACTACCATCAAATCTGGGACAGCTGCAAGGCCTTTCAATCCGCCTGGGGCAGTATAGCCGGGCCATGCCAGAGTTTAGTGTTATTGGAAGCTTTGCACTTTGTGACAGCTGTTGCACTTAGAGGGGAGCATATCCCACCAGAAAGTGAATTCAGATTCCTTGGCTGTTTACTGAGATCCAGCAAGAACGTGACATGGACTGTATAAAATATCCATTCCAAAAAAATGATACTCTAGGTTAAAAATATGCAATAAATTAGAATTTAGATAAACATATTTTGATAATCCTCTTTTATCAAGTTGTATTTCTGGTTTTATTCTTTACTTTATCTACTTCTGGGAAAGCTGGTTGGTAATCAACGTGGCCCCCATTAAAGCTGACACAGACCCAGTCCTGTTCTTTAAAGGAGCACTCCAGTCAAAACACTGGGCTATGAGTAGTCTATGACCTGAGGGGGGAGGAGCATGACATAGGGATTCTTTGTGTTAGTGTTTCCTAAAGCTTCCTTCACATAAATAATATTTTCATTGTTTTAACCCCTTCCCACCGAAGATATTTGTTTACATTGTGATTGTTATTTCCTCCCCACCTTCAAAGAGCCACTATTATTATTATTATTTTATTTTTCTGTCTACAAAGCTATATATGAGCTTTCTGCAGGATGCAATTTTTAATTTTAATATTATGTACTGGGAAACAACAAAATCATTTCACTGAAAGAAATATAACTTTTACTAGATACCTTTAGAAAAAACACATCAACAGTGATATAACATTTTAATATACTTAGTAGCCACAAAGGGCAACATGTATGAACAGGTCTGCGCCAGAATTGTGGCCTCAAAAAGCTGTAGTAGACCAGTTCTATAGAACTTTGGTACAGCACTAAAGACACTTTTGATCGTGCCGAAATTTTGGGGCGTTCTGGTGTCGTCGCACCACATTAGTAGAAGTAGACACATTTATGATTCTTTGACGCCCAAACTTTGGCGCAGAACAGTTAGAGCAGCCAGACCAGGTTACAGGTGATCTGCCTGAGCCTGAGTTGTCGTATAGGCACTGCATTGTATGTATGACCTGCAGTAGAACAGGTTCATACACTCTGGTGCATTCTACACTGCCTTAAAGGGGTTGTCTCACTACAAGGATTGTTTTTTATATTAAAGATCTTGCAAAAACAAGCCACTTTGCAATATATGTCCATTAACAGTGTCCTACCTATTCCAAGATATCCACTCTTGTATGAGTTGCATCAGCTCCTTAGGTTGCTATAGCTACAGACTTGTTTGTTCTATCCTGATAGGCTACCAGCACTGGTTGCTATAGCTACAGACCTGACTTCTACTGCAACCTAGTGGAAGCCAGTAAACACAACCCTGAATTCAAAGTGAAACCAAGAAAACAGGACTGAAGTAAGATGAATCAATGTAGTGAGACAGCCCCTTTAAAGCTATTTAGAGCTGGTCTATCAGTGTCAGAAATCATACATGTCACCCAAAGTAGTCTGTGGAAGATGATGGCAGTCACTTCAGGGTATATAGAGACTACTAAAGCAATTAGTAGGTTTTCTTCTACTCACAGTACCCCAAGGATGGTGCGTAAATTGATATCCAAGGTGTCAGAAAATGCCCAATATTTAAAATACAGTTTATACATATAACCACCAGATTACCAAATATACTTAAGCTATGCAAAAAATAAATTTTCATACATATGTCCAAAAAGTCTGGTGGTATTAACATTATAATTCTAGTTGGCCACAAGAGATATCTGTCAGAGTTTTTTTTAACCCCCCCTAACCACAACTTATCTTTATTTATCTGCAATGTTTAATACCACCAGCCTTTTTGGACATATGCATACACATTTTTTTATTTTTTGCGTTGTTTAGGTATCTTTGGTCCTCTTGTGGATATATGTATACTCTGTATTGGCATTATTAGGCATTTTATCTTACACCTTTGATTGATAGAGCCCCCTGAGGCTATTTTTGTCTACCTCCGTATGATTTTGGTCCTATACTAATTAGAGCATAACAGACAGAGTCTCTGTAGGGTGAGGACGCCCTTTTTGGGGAAACAACCACACCAGTTAGGCAGGACACAAGAGGGTCTTATTAGGGTGTCATTGGACCCTCTCCTTCCCCAATTTGGATGTGATGGATCTGTTGAAGAGTGGATATCAATCTATGCACCATCCTCTGGGTACTGTGAATAAAAGAAAGCCTACTAATTATTTTGATTATATACCCTGAAGTGACTGCCATTATCTCCCATAGACTACTTTGTGGCTACTAAGTATATAAAAATTGTATATATTGTAAATTGTAAATATTAACAGTATTTAGTTTCTTTCTTTTAATGATATGACTTTGTGTTGATGAGACAAAAATATTTTTTGTTAGTCATTTTTGTACTGGGAAAACTTAAAAAATTAATTGTGGTGTGTAATAAGGAAAAATGCAGTTGTGCCATTTTTGGGGGCTATAATCTTTATAGTTTTCACAGTGCACTGTAAATTACATGTTACCTTTATTCTGTATAGTTCTGGCAATACCAAATTTATGTAGCTTTCATTGTTTTACTAATTCTTTGTAAGTTAAGTTTGCATTACCATTTTCTGAGACCAAAAACTTTTTTCTACTGTTGTCATCCGTGGACATGTTTTGTACTAAATCTGGATACATGCAACTTTAGGACAGCTATTTATTTCAATTTATTGGGAGGTGAAATTACCAAAAACCTTAATTTGACCATGGTGTTTTTTCTCTTGGTGTTCATCATGCAAGATAAATAATGTTAGACTGTAATAGATGGGACTTTTACAGACACAGCTCAACCAATTAACTTGTTTTTCTTTTATTCGTAAAATGGCAAAAGGAGTTGTTTGAATTTTGAATATTTCTTTTTAGAATTTTAAAACATTTACAATTAGTTTTCTTGCATTTGTATTCATACTATGGAGGTGCAATTGCTTGTATACTATATTGTACATTAGTATTGCAGAACAGTTTTTAATTAGGCCCTTGGCTGCTTTCACAACCGTCCGGCAACCCGCAATCTACTTGCAGAGGGGCCGATCGAGAGGCAGAAGGGGGGCACTCCTCAGCATAACTGACCAGTGGCAGCTGTAACGTCTGGGTGGTTAAATGGCCAGGAATGGGAGTTACTTCAGTCCTGGCCAATGAAGGCAGAAGCTGGGGTTGTAACTAACAGATGACACTTGCTGTAAATGGAGCTTACTTGACGAGTGAGCCTGCTCCATACTATTTTAGCAACATTATAATGTATTGTATGTCATATGTCAGGAAAGGGCAGGGTCCTCTCGGACCTCGCGGGTAGGGTCCTCTCTCCTTCTGTCGTGCAAATTGTCATTAATCACTTATCACTGTACTTGTTTGACTTATGTTATGTATGTAACCCCCCCTTGAATGTACAGCGCCCTGGAATCAATGGTGCTTTAAAATAAATAATAATAATAATAATGATAATAAAGGGTTAAAATGCATGTAAATTGCCTATTTTTGGTGTTTGGTAGTTTTCTGTAGCAATAAAAAAAAGTTTTTGTTTGCATTTTCAATTTCCTATGCAATAGACTATGTAAAAAAAAAAAATGCCATACCTACAGCATGCTTCTGCTTTTGCAAAAAAACCCCTGCAAAAACAAAAACACTGTTGGGCAGGTTTATCAATTCTAACTGATTGTTAGTGACAATGAAAACATAGACTAGACAGTTGTAACGAGTAGCCCCGCAGCCCTTGGTCCAGGCTGCAGGCGCCCTCGTGTCCCTACACCTTCCCCTAGTGCGGGGACGAGTGGCAGCAGGCACACTCGTGCCCCCGCAGCGTTCCACTTACCCAGCCACGCTCCTGCTTCCCCGTGGTCTTCTGCCGACGGGCACGTGCGCGCCATCTCTCTTAATTTTAAAGGGCCAGTGCACCGGTAATTGGTTGATTGCCGGGCACTGACCCTATATACTGGTAACGCCTCCAGCACGTCCCCGCTGGATCTTTAGTGCTAGTAGCCTACAGAGAAAGCGTCTATCAGAGTCTCGTCCTGATTTCCGTGTACCGAACCTTCTCGCTTACGTCCAACGACCACGAACCTTTGCCGCCTGTCCTGACCTTACCGCCTGTCCCCGACTATGAGCTTGTCCTAACGATTCTGTACCACATTATACCTCGGCTGCCACTGCAAGCAAGTCACGTCAGGGGTAGCGACCTGGTAGACTCCCGCCACAGCAAGTCCATCCCACTTTGCGGCGGGCTCTGGTTAAAACCGGGACCTACTTAGACTCCGCTCCCTGGCGTGGCTTACACCATCGCTTGCAGGGGTCCAGTGGATCCACTACCATACCCGTTACAACAGTCTTACAATGAACCTGGTTTATCATTAGTCTTGATAAATCAGGCGCATGTTAGAACTCTCTAGCCTAATTTTATAAGATGTCTAAGTTTGTCACTAACTGCACTAAAATATTGATGCATATTTTGGTGCATGGTGTTGCACACTAAGACTTGCCCCTTTTACTAAGACCAAGACCCAGAGATGCATAGAAACTTTCTAAAACACATAATTAATGTGGTGTTAAGCATGTAAGCCATTATTATTGCCATAAATTGTGCAACTGCCTTTAATTTGCTATAGACTTTAAAGTTACGTTAAAGTTTGACAAAAAAGAATGCCCCCACCCAAAAAAAACCAAAAAAAACACCACAGCCTAAAATACTGAAAAATGCTGCATGATAATCAAACCTAAATTAAAGATGTTTTCTGTAGTATTACAAATTGGCTCCTATCATGTTGCTGGAGCTTAGCTGCAATACAGTACAAATTCTTTGGACAGTTGTGGTGTTGTTTCAGGATAGCAGCCATGTTATATCTCATTCAAACCACCCCTGTAATCCCTGTGTCATGCTTTGCCCCCTCAGGCTGACTAATGTGCATCAATACAGAAACAGGGTCTATATTGATACATAATTAGGAGATGAGCAGTTAATGTTTCATTGACAATGTACAGCAACAAGCTGTCTTAAAGGGAACCTGTCACATAGGTTATGCCCCCCATGCTGAGGGCAGAACAAGGTAATGTCAGATATGCTGTTTCCAGCACTGTGTCCCTTATTCAGAAAGATGTTGTAGTTTTCATGTGTTTAGTGCTCAAATCTGCAGTTTTCAGTCAGAAGAGTCATTTGAATAGTCATTCAAAGAGTCCATTTTTTTTTCAAACCCTGCCCATCTGAGGCTAGCCCCTCCCACCTCAACTGATAAACCTGTTACTTTGCATAGGTAGAAACATGTGAATAACTGTCAGTGGGCGGTGCTAGCCTTTGGTGGGCGGGGCTAACACCTGCTCATGACCTATGTGACAGGTTCCCTTTAAGGGGTTTTCTATCTGTCATAAATAGACACCAAAATATATATTCACTTTGCTTTGGGTAGTACTGATCCGAAACCTGGGATGATAGCAGGGCTTCTGTTAATATATATAGTGGGTTTTATCCCTCTTGAACTGTTCCTCATTATTAAACGTTACAGCCACAAACATAAATGTGTTTTATTGATATTTTATGTGATAAAGTTAAACAAAGTAACAAATATTTGTGAAGTGTAAAGAAAATGATACATGCTTTTCCAAATTTTTGCAAAATAATAAATCTGAAATGTGTGGTGTGTATATGTATTCAGACCCCTTGAATTCTAATACTTCTAAATAAAATCCTGTGTGACCAATTGCCACCAAATCAGTAAACAGAGTACAACAGTATTTAGTTTATTCTCAGTATAACTACAGCTGTTTTGTGAAGGCCACACATATTGGTTAGGGAAAATCAGTGAACAAAAAGCTTTGTGAAAACCAAGGAACACACCAGACAGCTCAGGGATAATGTTGTGGCAAAGTGTATTGCAGGGTTCGGAAAATCTCACGGAGCACTGTTCAATTCATCATCCATAAATGGGAGGAGTTGTAATGACTGTGCTGGTTCAGGCCTAGAATAGCCCGCTGTCCGTTAGGTACGGAAGAGACTGCGCTTTTGGCCATGATTGTATCTGTTTGCTGCAGGTTTTGGCACTGTCTGAATCTTTCTGCCTGGCCTATGATGGCTTGGTCACACCCCTTACAGATTTTTCTGCCTGATTGCAGAGTGACAGCTTCTCCACTCACCTTTCTTGCCTGTCTGTGTGGTCGGGATGTCAGAGAGCCGGTCCCATCATATCATGAACCTGACTCTGGCATCCCTTAAGAAGACCACATTGCCTATTGTCCAGTGCTTGTGATAGATATTTTCTTGAGCTAGCATATTTTCACCCTGATAGTGTACTTGAATTTCCTTACTTTGTGCACGCCTTTTTGACATCCATTTTTTGCCTGCTGATGTTGTACTTATTCTTCTCTCTCTGGTTCAGACCCATTTTTGCCTGTCCTCTCTATATTGTGTTTGTGTGTCTGTTCCACCTTACCCAGTGTAGGGGCTGTTGTCCAGTTGTTGACGACCAACTAGGGTCGGGGCGGCAAGTAGGCAGGGACAGCTCTAATGGACTTAGCACTAGAGCTCGCTGTCTGTCTTTTCTGTTAGAGTCTTAGGGTCCCCTTAATTCAGTAGTAAACTGAGAGCACAGACAAGGATAGCACTAATTAGAGAAGCAGTCAAGAAGGCCTGAGTCACTTTGGAGGAGCTGCAGAGATTCACAACTCAGGTGGGAGAATCTGTTTAAAGGACAACTACTAGTCATGTACTCCACAAATCTGGTCTTTATGGAAGAGTGGCAAGAAAACAGACCTTTTGAAAGCAAACCATTAGAAGACCCATTTGACTGCAAAAAGCTATTCTTCTACAGAGTACGCATGTGGAAGAAGGTGCTCTAATGAGATGAGACCTGAATGCCAGACGCTATGTGTGGAGGAAAGACAACATTGCACATCAGCCAGAACATACCATCCACCACCTGAAGCACAGTGGCGGCAGCATCATACTGACCTCACATCATGATGCCGCCTACGCCGATCTTCACTAGAAGCCAACCTGCTCGTCGCATATGGGGGATGGGAGAGAGGGGAGTTTATTCTGTTTTTCTTTTCTATGAGTAAGGGGGCCCACCCAGAACATACATACATGGGACCCACAATACCTTAGCTACCAGGGGTCCACCTATCACCTACCTACATAGGGCCCACCTGCCTACAACCTATCTAACTGGAGCCCACCATTCCCTACCAACATGGGGCCCACCTATCACTTACCTATCTGGGGCCTACCTACCTACATGGGGACCACCTACCTTTCTGAGGGCTACCTATTACCTACCTACAGTGGACCCACCTATCACCTCCCTACCTGAGGCCCACCTATCTACATGGGCACCACTTACCTACCTGAGGCCCACCTATTACCTACCTACATGGGACCCACCTATCACCTATCTACCTGGAACCCACTTACCTACAACCTACCTAACTGGGTCCCACCTACCACCAACCTAACTGGAGCCTTTCTCACTACCTAATTGGGGTCTATTTATTTACCTTGGGACTATCTACCTAACTGGGGCCTACCTACTGCCTACCTACCTACTTGGGACCTACTAATGTATTGAACTTGGGCCTACCAACCTATCTACCTTGGGCCTACCTACCAACCTGCCTGGGACTGGTGTAACTACCTAGAGCCTACCAACTTATCATGCGGGGGTCTATCTAAATAGAGCCTACCTAGCTACCTGGGGCCTTGCCCATTTACCTACCTACCTAGGGCCTTACCTACCTACCTGGTTATAGCATTCTAAGGGGCACTGGTTATAGCTATAGCACAATCTACACAGGGTTAGTCCTCATTTCCCCCCAACCGCCTAGGAGACTGTGGCTCT
Source organism: Phyllomedusa bahiana (assembly GCA_025379985.1). Taxonomy (NCBI): domain Eukaryota; kingdom Metazoa; phylum Chordata; class Amphibia; order Anura; family Hylidae; genus Phyllomedusa; species Phyllomedusa bahiana. The sequence continues at coordinate 54,013 of JAODAL010011279.1, read as the reverse complement.
AAGCTATGGTCTACACCTTCTCTCCCGCCCCTGGGAAGTTTGTATGGAGGAGGGAATAGGTAAAGAGCTGCTGAAAAAGTGAGGATTCTAAGATATCTATGTCCAAATCTGCAGAGAGGAGTTGTGGCCGGGGAAAGTCGGCATGACGATCTGGGCCGGATGGAGAAGAGAAAGGAAAAAGAATGACTCCTCTCATAAATGTCCTGTGAGTCCCTGGATGTCAGGGGTTATTTTGCTTCTGTGTTTGATCACTGGCATTTGATGGTCATCCAAGCTGGGGTCTGACCACTATGTGGTCTCTATGTGGCAGTATTGTAGATTATATCGGCGCTTGTATAGTGGCAGTGTACACTTGTCCCTGATTGTAAAAGTGAATGCATGCCTGTCCCTGACCCTGTGATCACTTTAACTTTCTTGATGATTGTGTTTTTAGCATTGTTTATTTTGGATAGTGGCAAGGTGCATGACCAAGGGAAAACTTGGAGATGGAAAATGTGGACTAGTGGGAGGAGCAGAAATTGTATGTGGACTTGTATGGGGTGGAGGGGGATATGGATAAAACAACTTAGCCATGTGTCTTAGTTTTCTTATCCAACATCCAAAAAATCTGGGTGAAGCCCAGCCTCCAAAGTTGACACACAGCTTTTCTAAAATAGGAAAACTTTGTGTCCCATGTGAGGCATGGGACAACACCCAATTTTCCTGGATAGACTATCCAGTGTCCAGAAAAACTGGATGATGCCCTGCGTCCCGAGCGCTTGGAGAAAGGGCCCAGGGCTGCGCGGTGTCAGCGGAGCCGAGCGCAGCTAGCGCTCCGCTGATCGCCCTGGCAGGCCTAAGGCACTAGGCCTTAAGCCTGCCAGGCGCCGGCCACTACTGGTGACGTCACCGCGCCGCCTATGCAGGGCATCAGTAGATGGGAGCAGCAGGAGCGGGAGTGAGGTGAGTGGTTGTCTGTTTTTTTTTTTTTTTAAATACCTAAAGGGGAGCCCTGACTACCTAAACGGGCCCTGGCTACCTACAGGGGGTCCTGACTACCTAAAGGGGAGCCCTGGCTACCTAAAGGGGAGCCCTGGCTACCTAATGGGGCTCTGACTACCTAATGGGGCCCTGGCTACCTAAAGGGGGGCCCTGGCTATCTAAAAGGGGCCCTGGCTAACTACAGGGGGACCTGACTACCTAAAGGGGGCCCTGCCTGTCTAACGGGGGCCCTGACTACCTAAATACTAAAGGGGGCCCTGACTACCTGTACACTAGCTAAAGGGGGGGCCCTGACTTCCTGCACACTAGCTAAAGGAGACCCCTAACTGCCTGTATACTAGCTAAAGGAGACCCCTAACTGCCTGTATACTACTTAAAGGAGACCCCTAACTGCCTGTATACTACCTAAAGGAGTCCCTAACTGCCTGTATACTACCTCAAGGGAAGCCCTAACTGCCTGTATACTACCTAAAAGGGGGTTGTCCATAACTGCTTGCAGCCTATATAAAGGGGACCCTAACTACCTACACCCTACCTAACTGGGGGAAACCACCTACCTACAGCCTAACTAACTGGGACTCACCAACACCTACCTACAGCCTACCTAACTGGGGTCCACCAACCTAACTGTAGCCTATCAACTTGCCTAACTGGGGCCTGCTTATCTAACTGGGGGCTACTTACCTACCCACCCATGGCTAGGTACCCACCAGCCTACCTGGGGCTGGCCTACCAACTTATCCAGCGAGGGTCTACCTACCTAAATAGGGCCTATCTAGTTACCTGGGGCCTTTCCCATATGCCTACCTACCTGGTAATATAATTGAGAGGGAAGCAGCCCATAGTGGTAGCATTATCTACAGGGGGTCAGTTCTCTCCCCACCCTCCAACCCCTTAGGATAATAGGCCTCTAAGTTATGGCTTGTACCCGCTCTCCCATCCCTGGGAAGTTTGTACAGAGATGGGAATAGGTAAAGAGGTGCTGGAAAACTGAGGATTCTAAGATATTTGTGTGTAAATTCTGCAGAGTTGAGTGGTGGCCGGGACAAGTCATGGCGGTGTGGAACGGATGCAGAAGAAAAGGGAATAAGAACGATTCATGAGAGAAGAGAACGACTCATCAGATAAGATGTCTCCCGTGAGTCCCTGATTTCAGGGGTTATTTTACTTTTATACTGGATAAGTGCTGTATTCACTGTAACGAGATGTGACCCGAGCTGGTGTCTGACCACTATGTGGCCTCTATATGGTGGTGTTGTAGGTTATACCTGAGCTGGTGTCTGACCACTATGTGGTCTCTATATGGTGGTGTTGTAGGTTATACCTGAGCTGGTGTCTGACCACTATGTGGCCTCTATATGGCGGTGTTGTAGGTTATACCTGAGCTGGTGTCTGACCACTCTGTGGCCTCTATATGGCAGTGTTGTAGGTTATACCTGAGCTGGTGTCTGACCACTATGTGGTCTCTATGTGGTGGTGTTGTAGGTTATTCCTGAGCTGGTGTCTGACCACTCTGTGATGTCTTTATGGTGGTGTTGTAGGTTATACCTGAGCTGGTGTCTGACCACTATGTGGTGTCCATATGGCGGTGTTGTAGGTTATATCTGTGCAGGTATAATGCCAGCGTACATGTGTCCCTGATTGTAAGAGTGAGGGAACATCTGACCCTGTGATAGGAGTTAGACTTTTACTTTCTTGCTGGCGTTTATTTTAGAAGGTGGTGAGGTGCGTGACCAAGGGAAACGTGGATGGGGATATTGTACGTGGGCTGGTGAAGGGGGATATGGATGGAGCTACTTAGCCCTGTGTCTATGATATGTTAGACTGACAAATGTGTGACTCACTTGCTATTGTACTACACAATACAGTTCTGTTTTGCACACTGTATTATGTGGTAAAATGGGCGCATTTATGTCCGAGAAGCTGGTAGTATTTTCATGTACAGTAGGGTGGGCTCCCAAGATCAACTCCCCTGTGGGCCCCAGACCCCCCAGTCCGACACTGCTCATAACCCTTTCACCTCCACTTATTACCCCATAATCTTCCCCCACCTCCACCTATCTCCCCATGTGGAGTTTGTTCAGAGGTGGGTAACAGCTAGGGAGGTGCGGGAAAAGTTAGAATTCTAAGATGTTTGTGTGATAAATTCCACAGGAATGAGTAGTGGCTGGAAGAAGTCATCATGGGAAATTTGGACAAGATGGAGAAGAAAAGGCAAAATAAACAACATCCATCAGAAAATACATCACTTGTAAATCCCTGAATATAACTGCAGTGTAATCACTTATATGTCTGCAGAGACTGTGTATAACTGGTATCTACCACGATATATATCTACAACTATTGCCTTAAAGCTGTTAGTATTATCAGTAGGACCTGATAAGTGTAAAGACATCTGAAAATCCCCCAAGTGCAGAAAAAGATAATCCCATTATCTTTTATTTATTGGTCTTGTCATTGCCCTGCAGTCTAGCCTAATCTTTATCTAGTCCTGTCGGGAGAACAATAGAGTGATCACTATATCATTACCTACTATTTGTAATGAGACTCCATAGAAATAAGCAGCAGCTGCAGTAAAGTGAGATTTGTCTTTCTTGTCATTTAGGAGTTTTATCTCTTCATTATTACAACTAGAAGCAGACACATTTCCATATGTTATTTTTAATTGCATAGGATTAACGACGTAAAAAATATATAATACTGCCAAAAAAATTGTAAAAATTGTTTTTGATGAATATTCATTTTAACAAAAATGCCCTTTTCTGGTGGAAGTGTCCATTTAATCCAAGGGCCATCTTAATCTTAAACTGATTCTGCAATGGACCTGTCATCCTTAAAGTACAACATTAAAGTCATTGCTGGAAAAAAATGCCTACTCTAATCTGCTCCATTTTTTTACATTGGCTATTATACAATTATAAACTTTGTTAGAGAAACTTTTGGCGTATACCTCCTTGTTCCTCTGTTTCCACCTTTTAGCAATGACTCTAGCACATCTATCATTGATATGTCAGCTCCCAACCATTTTGTTACTAAACATAATTTTGCCCCTACAATTAGTAATAGTAATGACAGGTTCTACAATTTTCTCATCTACATGTGGTACCAAAGAACTAAAAACTAGGGTCAAGGGAGTCATTTGTAAAAGTCTATACTGTATTCTTTTCATGCTAGTACTCTTTTCCAGAATTGCTAATTCTTATTGCATAACCAATTTCTGTGTTATACGTCAATGTCAAATATGACATTTGAGGCAGTTATGAAATCTTCAATCAGCAAATTGCTGCTTTGGGTCAGCTTTAATGCATTGATCTCTAAGACCCTGTACAACGTGAAAATTTATGTTTTGCCCAGGTTTTTTGTCTATTATGACAGTGAAGCAATTATTCCTTCTCTTATTTGTTCCTAAGTCTTTTTGTGCAGAAACATTTGACTTGCATATACTGTAAAAAAAAATTTTTTTAGACCCCATATTACCTTACTAGCTCACTGTGTGGTTTGTCTAGGTATTTGACACCATGTAATATACAGCCGAACTGGTTTAATTCCCTTTTTTTTTTTATTACTTTATCAAAAAATATTGCAGGTTTTCCCATCCAGGAATTTTAAATGTGACAACAAGGGTATGAAAAATGGGGTCAAATGGGTGTCATGTTAACCCCAACTCCAGGTTGCTCAGAGTTGCTTGGGGAGGACATGACAGTTGGTGACCAGTGAAGTTATAAAGTTGCCATGTATCTAGTTCCTGGGGAGAATAAAGAGTAGGCCTAATACAAGAAGTGTCCCCCATGGAGAGACGGAGCCACTTTGGAGAACCACTAGTGGCCTGGGCTGTGGATGTGCCACCCTGTATTGCAGTATCCAGCAGAGAATGAGAGACTACCTGCCCTGAGGCTGACTGAGAGCTGTACACCAAGTCCAGCAAATAGTGGATTGGGGAGAGCTAAGAAGATAGAAAGAATAAGTATGTAGGTAGTGAAACAAGTTCAAGCAGGATAAACCTTCTCCTGTATAACAGTGTGGAAGAACACTTCTAAGCTTATACTGTAACCATCAAGCATTTAGGATCAGTGTTGTGGAAGAGAAAAATAAAGTTCTTTCTTATTACTACAATATAATCTACGATCAACTGAAAGGCAACCAGTCACATAGGTTGTGCCCCCCCTTGCTGAGTACAGCACAAGCTAGTGTCAGACCTGCTGCTCCCAGCACTGTGCCCCTTATTTTGTAAGACGCAGCAGTTTTAGAGCATTTACCCCTTAAATCTTATTCAGGAGCAGGTGTTAGCTCCACCCGCCAAAGGCTAGCTCCGCCCACTGACAGTTATTCACATATTTCTACCTATTCAAAGTAATAGGTTTGTCAGTTGAGATGGGCGGGGCTAGCCTCCGAATGGCCGGGTTTGAAAAAAACTGACACTCTGAAGGACTCTTCGAATGACTCTTCTGGCTGAAAACTGCAGATTTGAGCATTAAATACACGAAAACTACAGCATCTTATAGAATAAGGGACACAGCGCTGGAAACAGCATGTCTGACACTAGCTTGTGCTGTCCTCAGCAAGGGGGGGCAAAAACTATGTGACAGGTTCTCTTTAAAAGTGAACACCCCTTACGCGGCTTCATATCATTAAGCTGTGCCTCTGTCAGCTTTTTTTCATACCGGTCAAGACACAGCCTAGCAATGACAACTTTGGCAGAAAACTTTCCCATTTTATGTGAGCACTGGGTTCACCCACAAAATGGTTACATCACTACATGTCCAATGATCATCACCACCTACAGGGTTTCCTATGCTAGTCTCTCCTGGTCAATAGCAAAAACATTGTGCACAAGGCCAGGAATTTCTTTCGGCCATGTTGTCAAGCACACAATACTGTACAATGTTGACATAAATTCAATATGTAGGGTGTCAAAAAAGCAGCATAACATTTTTCACTTGACAGCAACAAAGGTGTATGGTCTAGTACAACATATTTAACTTAAAAAAGGGTATCATACCATTTGCAGCTGGATTATTCACCGGTCCCCCGAATTCCCATTTGAACCCTCCTGAAAGGTAGATATTGGATACATAAAATGATAACCCATTTTTCTTTCTCGTTTTTTCCCCAGCTATTCATGTGTTGAAAAGTTGGTAATAGCGCTGCAAGGTCTTATTCTCTTGCTAATGTGGATTGCAGCTCTTGATTAGAACAATGAACTATGTCTACTTGGTCTTGTACGAGTGATCTTCTATTTGTCCGCTTGTCAGTGTAAATGAACGCACCATCCTGAAATGCCTTTATGTGAGTTTTCATACTAAACTGTATGATGCTGCTGTGGCAGAATAATTTCTACAGCCTCCCCTGCATAGTATTGGCTTTATGACACGTAAGTCTTCTGTCTGTGAACAGAGAAGCTGTCATAAATCTAATATTTCTGGCCGTGGCGACTTATAGTCATATGTGTTAGACCGTGGACGCGGTCATTATGAAGTGTGTCACGCATCTGTTCCTCATGTTTCCATCTGATTAAGATGATCCCATGGAATGACGCACAGTGATAAACATCCCACATACGAGACATTAACTATGTGAAAATGGATCATTTTTCCAAGAAGCAGATGAACCATAAAAGTGATCTGTGACCAGAGAATAATGCTCATTATCTCTAGTGACTTGATGCTTCCCTGTTTATAGTATAGTGTAGCTATAGCGGGTCCAGCATACATAATGTGTAGATGTACTGTATACTATACATTTACTATACACTGTTTTTTTTTTTTTGCAATATTTGTTCCATGGTTCCTTCAAATTTTTGATCTTTTTTACCCTTTTAATAGTCCTTAAGTGGTATTACAGACACTTGAGCACTCCATCTTATCTGTGATGAAAGGACTAAAGGACAAAGCTGGCCAAAGACATAATAAATTTGATAGTCGTATTAATGTTTGCTCTTCGACTATCCTACCTGACTCGCTCATAAACAAGCCATGGCTTGGCCGAGTGGGCATGTTACGCCTATTAACTGCTTCTGTGCGGTCATAATAATACAGCTCCCCCCATTCCAAAAGTCTTAACTTTGTTTTATTTTTCCCCATCTACATAGACATATGAGGGCTTGTTTTTTGAAGGACAAGATGTACTTTATGAAGGTGCCAGTGACCATAGTATATAATGTATAAAAATTCTAAGTAGGATGAAATGTGAAAGAAAGATGAACTAAATTCACCAGTTTGCCATAGGCAAACTTAAACTCTATCAGTTCTCTATCTGTAAAATACTAAAACATAGCTTTTATTATGTATAACTCTTAACCTCTATACACACTATTTAAAAACCTGATTAGGTGGCTAGCCGTGACCTGTAAGAAAGAATCTTTAATGGGGAAGGTTGGAGGTGAAACTGCGGGAGGCAGGGTGGGCTAACCTTAGAGCCTGCAGCTTTATTAAAATGAATATGTATATTGCAGGTAAAAGAGAAGTGGTTTATGGGAATAGACTAAGACAATAGTGTACAGTACAATGGAATATGTATTTAATAAGGTCTGCAGCTTTATTAAAATGAATATGTATATTAGATATAAATGAGAAGTGCTTTATGGGAAGATAATATGACAATAGTGTACAGTACAATGAAATATATATTCCCAATGAATATGCATATTATACATGGAGGAGAAGGGGTTTATGGTAGTTGATAAAGCTGGTAGTGAGCTGTGGAATGTAACACCTATTCTGCTTAGTCCGTTCTAGGTGAGCCATGCAGAGGCAATAACATGAGAGAGATGGGAGGGAAGTCCATCACAGTCAGGGCAGAAATGTCCATTGATACAGTACATTGGCGCGGGCAGCGTGGTAAGATAGGGCGCAAGCCCGTTATGGAGATGGCGAATTTGTCTGAGGTTTGATGTCTATGGGAGCATGGTGGCAGCAGTAGCAGCACATATTATGAGTGTGCGTGCAGGAGAGCGGAAGGGGGAGTGGGTTTTTGTGGATTCTCTGATGGCTAATTGGTGAGCACCTGAATAGGGTGTGTATCTAACATGATATAAAAGGAAGTGAGCTTAGACCACATGTGACCGGACCTCTAACCCCTGATGAAGCCAGGTTAGCTGGTGAAACATGTCGGGGAGGTCAGACATGACGTTTTAAATTGTGATTTCTCACCTCTGTCTAGAAGTGTCACCTGCTGCAGATGGTGTCACAAGGAGGCCTGATTTGTTTTGTGTCCATGAGATTAGGGGCGACTGCCCAAGTAGGAGGCTTGGGATCCCTTACTGGAGCTAGTAAATTGCTGTATATATAAGGCTTTCCTGTTAATAGGTGGTGCTCCACCAGACTTGATAATAGAAAAGGAGCTATTCCTTCTTTCAGAAGTAGAAAGGGTTAAATGGTGAGGTTAGAAATCAGGTTTTTAAATAGTGTGTATAGAGGTTAAGAGTTATACATAATAAAAGTTATGTTTTAGTGTTTTACAGCTAGAGAACTGATAGAGTTTATGTTTGCCTATGGCAAAATAGTAAATATAGAGATCAAAAGTCACTCTCTGTTCTCTTGCGAGATTCCCATTTTTTTTTGGAGACTATGTGAGAAATATGAACTTGCACCATGTTCGCAGGGTTTTTTTTTTCTGGTGTTCACTCTTCGGCATAATTGATGTGTTATCTGTATTCTGCAGATCAATACAATTCCAGTGATTACAAATATGTAGGGTTTTTGTTGTGTTTTAATACTTTCGAAAACAATAAAAACATTTTCTATTTCTTACACATTCCCCTCAGTGCCATTTTCAGCAACTTTTATTGGTATCAATTAGATCACTTTTTATTCCAATTTTAGGGGACGTGAAATGACCAAATAAACCCAATTTTGGCACTTGGAATTTTTTTTCTTCTATGGTGTTCAGCGTATGGGATCAATGATCTTTTAGGGATGTGGATTTTTTTACTCTTATTTGTAAAATGGCAACTTTCAATATTTTTTATTATTTGTTATACTTTTAAACATCTTTTTTTTTTACTTGAATATTCAGTCCCTCTAGGGGACTTTGATCACTAGGGGGCGCGATCACTTGTACACCCATCTGAATTATATAAGTAATGCAGAAGGGTCTCTATTATTTCCTGCCTAAAGTTGGAAGTAATGAAATTACATGACAGCCATGGAAGCCTTCAGTAGGCTTCCAACTGCCATGTTAACCAATCGGCACCCCGCAATCTCATGATGTTGGTGGTGGGGTCTGATCAGAGTGAAGAACGGTGTGCTGCACTGTTACTCATTCATTTAGACACTGCGACCGTGATCAACATTTGACGTACAAATGACAAATGATCACCATGGTATTTAAATGGTTAAGCAGAAGGGATCACAGCCGGCTCTGTTCCCTGCTGTTAGAGGCAAGTATCAGCTGCAATTAGCAGCTGGCATCCATCTCCTATGTGTCAAAGGATTAAGGACAGAAGAAGCAGAAATACCTCTGGCACCATTTATCTGGGGAAATCTAATAGCATAGGATGTCCTCATATGCATAAGGTTGTCAGTTGATCCTCATAAAAATATAATGTTTATGGCTAGTTTAGAAATGTATTTTGTTAGATCCTGTTGATTCCAAAGGAATGGGGGCCTATTTTACAGGGAGCAAGAAGTGGAATTTCCTGTTTCTATTGGTTTTCACTCATAAGAAGTGTCAGATGAGTCTTATGGTTATTTATAGTGTTGATTGAACCATTCTAGAAAATTTAAGTTCTAGTAGAACTTCTTGAATTTTTAGGACTCGAAAGGAACCGAACATTTTACTGTTCGTTCGAGTAAAGTTCTAGTTCAACACACCATTTTCAGTTTTGTTTTCAGCGGCTTTCTGCACTTTTGGCGGCCATCCAATCACCTTTCTGCACTTTTGGCAGCCATCCAATCAGTGCAGAGCACAGAGAAGTGTCAAAAACATCATCGCTGAGGTGTAGGGCTCTAAGTGGCTGCTAAAATCACATGACTATGTTATATATATTTCACTGTGTTGCCTTCAGCTCACTCTCTCTACTGTACAGACTGCTCTTAGTTAGTTAGATAGCATTTTCCTCTCCATAGACATCAATAGTTAGGGAGTTTTGTATTACTGGCTGCATCTTTCCCACACCCAGGAGCTGTTATTTGGTGACATTTGCAGGCTCACATAACTCCTAACTCTCATATACATGGATATATTATACAGAGTGCTTGGATTTGCTAAATCATACCCAGTGCCCAAAAGTTCTGTTATTGCAGTTTTGGGGGTTCAGTAATTGTATAACACATCATCTCCAAATCTCCTATGTGTCAAAGGGTCTTTTGGGCCCCTCAGGATGCAGGGCACTGTAGCAGCTGCTACAGCTGCACCTCCTGTAGCTACGCCCCTGCTTGAAAGCTGTCCTTATCTTTTCAGTTAGCCATTGAAAGGAATGAAGTATTTTAGCCTCTCAGTTTTTTTCTGTCATTCTTAGAGCCAAATTTTCTTCACTAAGTTGTTCCACGTATCCAGTTTACTGTTATGGATGGTAATTACAGCTTCTTCTCACCTGTATAGGTGTAAAAATTAACTAGAACATCTCCTCCCATTGACTTTAATGGGGTTCGAGTTCTAGTTCAAATAGAACCTTCAACAGAACACACTAAAGTTCGAGGTTCTAATCAAACTAGAACATTTTACTGCTCGCTCATCTTTAGTTATTTATCATATCTTTCTTTTAAAATAACATGAATGCTTGGCCAAATTGTGCATGTTAATAGAGACTTGGGGATGACAGCTGTCCATCAACAATTATTTGATTTTATGCCCAGCCTAAAGTTGTTGCCCAGTTTGGGAAACTAATTGTCAAATACACTATTAAGGAATTCTGAGTTAATCGATGGGACTCCTTTGGTTAGGATTCTCATCTTTGGCTAGTAGAAATAAATTACAAAGAGTATGTCTCTCGCTCTGAAGGACCTGTTCTGTCCTGCAGCAAATATAAATGCAGTCAGCTTACCTCGTCTATAGATGCGGTCTTTAGGATGGAGTGTAGTGTAGATGAAGCCAAATCTTGTAACAGGAACGAGAAGCAAGTGCACCTGCTACACAACCAGAATTAAATAGATTACAATATGCTTTTATTACAACAATTTAAAAAATAGAAAACAGTATGTTATATGCATGGTGTGGCAGCACTTTTCCAAAACGGTGTGCCGTTCTGCCGCTGACGTATTTTGGACTGAAGTCCTTACTCGTAGATGAACACTTTCAGACCAGAACACGTGAGCGGCAACTTTGAAGAGGCGCTGCTCCACCATGCATATGAAATAATGTTCTCTAATTTTTAAACTGTTGGAATAAAACCATGATTTCATCTATGTCGTTCTGGATATATAGCGGGTGCACCTGCTTCTCGTTCCTGTTACAAAATTAGGACATGTCTCCTATGGTTCAAAGGGTTAGATTTGCACCTGGCCTTTTGGGAAATCAGGCTGTAATTAAGAAGTGAATACAGTTTATTCTACAGTTAACTTTCAGTCATTAAATGATTGTCTGGTGTGAAATCCAAAAGATAATTGAAGACTTCAATGATGGAGATGTTACTGTAACCAATATCAAAGAAATGTTTCTTCTCTTAAATTAATATATTTCAGGGAATTCTCTACAGAATTCATGTCTCATGTTACATTACCACATACACATTTCGTCATAAGTGTTTCTATTCTCATTTAGAACATGGGAATGTGTTGCCAAGGTTTGCAAAGCCAAGATCACTCCACTCCTGTGATTAAGACAAAAAAAAAACACTCCTAAAACACAGATTACAAAATGTTAACAATGCAAGCTATCTGCAGACTTTCTCCACTACAAAGTCATGCTTAGAACTTACCACTGCCCTTCACTGTGAGAAACAAGATTATTTCACCTCCCTTATCTCAACATTACACAACAACCCAAAAAGACTGTTTGATACTTTTCACTTCCTCCTTAGGCCTAAATCTCAGGCCCCGGTCACTGACCTCTGTGCTAAAGACCTTACCATTCATTTCAAAAAGAAAATCAACAATATCTAGCAAAATAATATCTCAGTCTGCAAGCAATAACCATCCTGTCCCCTCACACATGTCCTCTAGTCTGCTCTCAGCACTTGACCCAATGACCGACGAAGTATCCAGGCTTCTCTTGTCTGCTCGCCCCACTCCTGCTCTATTGACCCCATTTCCTCCCACCTCATCCAGTCCATGTCCCCAGCTGTCCTCTCTCACCTAACTATCTTCAACCTCTATTTACTAGGATCTTCCCATCCTCCTTTAAATATGCTATCGAACCCCTTTACTAAAAAAGTCCTCTATGGACTTGTCCTGTGCTGCTAATTACTGACCAGTCTCTAACCTGCCCTTCATCTCTAAACTCCTAGAACACTTGATCTGCTCTCCGCTAATCCGCCATCTTTCTCTCTTGTCGACCCTCTGCAATCAGGTTTCCGCACTTTACACTCCACAGAAACTGCTCTTGCTGAAGTCTCCAATGATCTCACAGCTAAAAAAAAACTACTCCTTGCTGCTTCTTCTGAATCTCTCTGCAGCATTTGACACTGTTGATCACCAACTTCTCCTCAGTGCCATTGGCCTCAAGGACACTGTGATCTCTTGGTTCTCATCCTACCTCTCTGACCTCACCTTCAGTGTCTCATTTGCAGGTTTCACTTCTTCTCCTCTCCCTCTTGCTGTTGAAGTTCTTCAGGAATAAGTTCTTGGCCATCTCCTTTTTTCACTCTACACAACCCTCTGGACACACTATCAGCAGATTTGGTTTTCAATACCACCTCTATGCTGATGACACCCAATTATACATCTCTTTCTGTGACATCATTCCTACCCTGCTACAAAACACTAGTGACTGTCTGTCCGCTGTCTCTGACATCATGTCCTCCCTCTGTCTTAAACGAATCCTCACTAAAACTGAACTTCTTGTCTGTCCGCCATCTACTAACCAACCCCCTCTGCTATTTCTGTCTCAGTGTGTGGCACCACCATTACTCCTAGGCAGCAGGCACGCTGTCTTGGGGTTATACTAGATTCTGATCTGTCCTTCACTCCCTTACCCGCTCCTGTCACCTGCACCTCAAGAATATCTCCAGAATCTGTGCTTTTCTCACTGTGGAAACAACTCAAACTTTTTGTGGCTATTATATTTTCTCGTCTTGACTACTGTAACTCTTTGCTTATCGGTCTGCCTCTCTGTAAGCTCTCTCCTCTCCAATATGTCTTGAATGCAGCAGCCAGGCTCATCTTTCTTTCCAGCCACTATACTGATGCCTCTACCCTGTGTCAGTCACTGCACTGGTTGCCCATTCAGTACAGGATAAAACATAAACTCATCACTGTCACCCATAAAGCTCTCCACAGCGCTGCACCCCCTACATCTTCTCCCTTGTCTCTGTCTACTGTGCTTCCCGCTCTCTTCATTCTGCTGATGATCTTAGATTACACGCCTCAGTCATCTGAACCTCCCATGTCTGCCTCCAAGATTTCACACATACCACACCAGTTTCCTTCAACATGCTACCCGGTACGATAAGGCACACTCATTACCCTCAAAGTTTTAAGCGCTTCCTGAGAATACATCTTCTTAGGCAGGTCTATCAAGATCCCTAATCCCCCATGCTGTAGTGAACATTTCTGTTACTCCGTGCACATAGGCACTCACCTGTATGTAGATGTACGGACTGTGTGGCAGGTTCATCCACTTTTATGTAAACCAACACATATTTATGAAACATTGCTGGACCAATATGTAAACCAAGCACATCTCACCCATACACCATAATAGATTGTAAGCTTTTGCAAGCAGGACCCTCAAACCTGGTGTCTGATCTGTAAGAAGCTTTTTACTATGTAATGATTGTTTTTTATATGTACTTATACCTTCTAATTTGTAGTGTTGCAGATTATGTTGGCGCTATATAAATAGAGATTATTATTATTATTATTTTAATGGGATAATGGATGATTTAACCGCCTAATTTATGTGACCTAATTTGGGTCTTAAAAGGGCTTTATCATTACACGCTTTTGCAGATTTGAGCTGTTTATATCTGTTACAGTTTCAAATCCAGGGGTGAGTCTCTTCTCTCAGTAGGCGGCGGGTCTCTTCTCTCAGCAGGCGTGTCTCCCCTCACTAAAGAGTTGTGACATCATCATTGTGTGTGAGCAGTGGAAGGGAGAGGATGTCACAACTCTGAAGACCTCCTGCACTGGTTCTCATGCCTGTAGAACTTTCAGCTCCAGGCTCCACAGGCTCCTTTTAACCAGAACACCTGCATTGGGTTAAACAATTATACATACAGCCTGAACTGATGAAACAAATGTGAGCAAGGCACACTTCCCCCCTCTCCCCTCTCTGTTATCAGGCAGGAGGTAGAGCACACTGTATAAGGCTGTGTTATATGGGGGGAGGGGAAGTGGGCAGGATATAAGGCTGTGTGATATAAGGAGAGAGTGAATCTAGCAGCTAGAGACTCAACAGTTGCCCAGATCCTTTACATAGAACTATCACTGGGAGAAGGGGCATAAAGAGGAACTTAGACAGTCTTTACTATACAGACACACCCATCACAGGCAGTTTGTTATACTAAGGTAATGCAAACCAATTGCAAAAGTGCTTATTTTTACTGTCCCCATCATTAGAGATATGATCTTTGTAGCGAGAAAACCCCTTTAAAGACACAGGGTGATATGCATAAAAACTGTCTAGGAGTAAGACTTTCTTTGTTGTCCATAGCAACCAATAAGAGCTCCCCTTTCATTTTTCTAGAGCACAATATGAAATAAAAGGAGAGCTCTGATTGGTTTCTGTGGTCAATAAACAGTCTTAGACTGAGATGGTTTTCATACATGAGGCCAACAGTGTTTTTCTTCTTTTTATTTTCCTTTTTTACATCTCACTATTTTGAAACTCATGTAAATTTTTTTCTACAATGTAGCTGTATTTTATGAAATGACCTGCATTTTTAATGCCACCATTTTTCGGTTCAAATCATTTATTGAATAACTTTTTTTAGCTTTTTTGGGGGGAGGAAGAGAGGGATTATAAAAAAACACCATTCTGTGGCATTTGATTTTACTAAGCATAACAGGTTAAAATACAGTATGGACATTCGGTGAATACCCCATACACCAAACAGGTATAACAAGATTATAAATGACATAATTAAATGATGAGCTAATTAAATAAAGTTTTTATGGTTACAATATTTACCATGTAAAATAGATTATATTCTTCTTCAGGTAGTTACGATTAGAGTGATACTAAATTAATATTTTTTTTACTACTTTTGCTGTTTTTGCAGGAAGGCTTTTAATCTATATTGGTAGCATTTTAGTGCAACTTTTGATTACTTTATATTCCCGATAGGTGGGATACAGTATCTTTACATATTGTTCTAGAACAACTAAATGGGATAGGCCCTTATAATACATATCTATACATTTATGTCCTTCCAGGCTTTTTCTTTTTATTCCAAGAATCTTTTTCTTGTATCAAAAACAAGTGTTTGGTGCTTCAATGATTTGGCAACTTAAAGAGGTTGTCTCACTACATTGATTCATCTTACCTCGGTCCTGTTTCCTTGGTTTCATTTTGAATTCAGGGGTGTGTTTACTGGCTTTTACTAGGCTGCAGTAGAAGCCAGGTCTGTAGCAACCAGCGCTGGCAGCCTATCATGAGAGATCAAACAGGTCTGTAGCTATAGCGACCCGAGGAGCTGATGCAGCCCATACAAGAGGGGATATCTAGGAATAGGTAGGACACTTCTGATGGACACATATTGCAAAGTGACTTGTTTTTACAAGATCTTTAACGTAAAAAGCAATCCTTGTAGTGAGACAACCCCTTTAAGCATAAACCTGATTTTGAAATCTACCATATATACTCGAGTATAAGCCGACCCGAATATAAGCCGAGGCACCTACTTTTGCCACAGTAAACTGGGAAAACATATTGACTACTGTTAATTTAAAAAATAAAAATGGATACCAATAAAATTACATAGGCAGGTATAGGCAGTTTATTGTCCCCCATAGGCAGTTTAATGTCCCATAGGCAGGTATATGTCCACCATAGGCAGGTTATAGGCATGTATATGCATATATATATATCCCCCGTAGGCAGGTATATGTCCCTCATAGGCAGGTTATAGGCAGGTATATGTCCCCATAGGCAGGTTATAGGCAGGTATATGTCCCTATAGGCAGGTTATAGGCAGGTATATGTCCCCATAGGCAGGTTATAGGCAGGTATATGTCCCTATAGGCAGGTTATAGGTAGGTATATGTCACTATAGGCAGGAATAGGCAGGTATATGTTCCCATAGGCAGGTAATAGGCAGGTATATGTCCCTATAGGCAGGTATAGGTCCCCATAGGCAGGTATATGTCCCTATCGGCAGGTTATAGACAGGTATATGTTCACATAGGCAGGTTATAGACGGGTATATAGGCAGGATTCTAAAAAAAAAATACCAGCACTTACCTCACTCCGTCGCTGCTCCGACTCCCAGGTGCTCCGTCTTCTGGCACAGGCAGCATGATGGTGATAGGCCACGCAGACAGCGTGTTGACATAGCAAGCGGCCTGTGCTGGATACTCCAGACACTGCTCTTGCTCTCTGTTCCGCAGTGGTATCTTTACCTGTATGTGCTCCCAGGTGCAGAGATCGCCGACAGCGCCCAGATGCTGTCGGCTGACTCGGGTTTCTGCCATATGTGCTCCCCGAGGAGTCGCATGTAGCAGAAGTGTCCCTGCTGGCGCCCGGGCCATCACAGTGCCCGAGCGCTGACAGTGACTCGAGTATAAGCCGAGGAGGGATTTTTCAGCACATTTTTTGTGCTGAAAAACTCGGCTTATATTCGAGTATAAACGGTACTTTATTATAACTATCTCTTTAAGCACAATGTTATAGCAGTGAAAACACACTGCTCTTCTTCTAATTGTTTCTGACTTTATTCATTTTCTATAATTAAGAAATGATTAATTGTTCTAAATCCACACAGCCATAAAATTGAGATTGTTTTTAACTGGAAGTAAGTAATTTGTACACATTACCAAATTATTAACTTCCTTGATTTCAAAAAATAGAAAAAAAAACAACAAAAAAAAAAGAAAAGAAAATTTCCCTGTTTTATCCCTGAGCAAATTATTAAGAAAGGAAATGAAGTGTTTTAGACTAACAAATTATAAGGATTTGAAATGTAACCAGATGTGTTCAGTGTTTCAAGGCAGTTACTTCAGTGGTTACAATTAAATATGGGGATAATAGCTTGAAATGAAACCAGATGATTGTTGATCTTGAGGACCAACTGCTGAAGATTAACACAGTCTATAAAACTGCATGTTCCAACCAAACTGAGAATTGGGACCATGGGAAATTCTTATCAGATTTTTTAAATTGTTAAAATTACATTGAGATCATTTCGCTCTCTATTTTGCCTCCTGATGTACTTCTTAAAGGAACAAATTAGTGAGGGGAAGTAAAAAAGAAAAGAAAAACAATAAAACCAACTTAATAACACTGCTATATTTAATTGCAGGGATTGTCACCATTTGTGCCTTGAAAACCTCTATGGGGAACATCTATCAATGATACAATACTACTATAAAAAAGCTGTAAAAAAGACCCCCATTTAACAGTTTGCCACAGTACCAGCCACAGTACCCTGTAGGAAGGCGAGCCACAATTCTGTATTAACTGAACCAGTTTCATTACTCTTAGTATAGTGCCAGTCAAAGTAATCAGAGAGCAGAACCGGTCAAATTATCCCTTATATAACAGCTTGCTGTATAGCGAAAAACAAAACACAAGGCAGGGCGCCCCTAGTGCAGAGTGTTTGGACAGATGAATAATACTTGGTCAGTATTGCACTAACCTGATGATGTTGCGCAGGTCAGGAGACGCAACTCTCCACAAGCCTATCGGTGGTAGTCTCTGCAGCCGCCTCTCCTCCTTCTGTGCCACAAACGGGCTCCGGAGTATAGTTTATGGAAAAAATATTAGTGCTAAAAAGCAGCTCTAAAATGAGGTATATAAGGCGCTAAGATAGCGCCTTGTATACCTCATTTTATAGTTGCTTTTTAGCACTAATATATTTCCCATTATATAACAGCTTACCACAGTAACCTCGAGGAAGGCTAGCCACAATTCTGTATTTAGGGAACCAGCTTCAGGGTTCTCAATATAGTGCTAGGAAGAGTGATAAAAGGGCAGAGCCACCATACTACCTACCATAGAACAACTTGTCACAGTACCAGCCACAGTGCCCCTCAGCATAAAGCCTTTTCTGTCATCCTCAGTTCTATAAATACATTGCTTAAAAATATTTTGTACCATCAATGCATTTCTACACATAAAGAATAAGACCGAATCTGGTAAATTAATTTCAACTTCAAGGATCCATAAAGAAAACACTTTACCAGAACGTCAGGTCTTCTGCTTGGATATTTAGGTTTATGAATGGTGTATTGAGGATTTCTGTGACTATATCATTCATCTTACTGCTGATCGCCATCTTGTTCTCCTTTCAACTTTAAAACATAACTCTCTTTTCCGATGTAATGTGTTTTTCTCATAAGAAAGTAATTTGTGCAAGAAGCGGAAGAGCAGAATTGATTTGGTTTACAATCCACTTGTATATTTTCTAAGTCATCTATGGTATTTTTAAAGGGCTTTTGACCTTTAAAGCATATGTACATAGACTGACAATTAAAAAGACAGTCTAAAAACTTGGTAATTTCCCCCTTCATTTAGTATTATTGTTGTGTGGTCTGTGCATTCAAAAGAACTGTGTCTGTTCTTCAGTGTGAAGAGTTAGGTTATGTCTACACAGCACAGGTTTCGGGGTTGGATTTTCGTCGAAAATCCAACTGTAACTTATGCGGTGTAGCCCTCAATAGAAAATTTGTGCTGTAATCTACAGAGCAAGGATTTTTTTTTACTGAGGGAAACCGCCGTCCGCAGGATGAATATAAAACATGTATTTTCCGCCAGATCACCGTCGGATTCCCTTACAGCCCATGTACTGGGCCTGCTGGAAATCCCGATTCCAAGCGAGGCTTTTTGCGCGAAAACAGCGGCACAGTCCAGTGATGTAAAAATGCTGTCGGATTTTGGACAACATTTTCACACTGTTGTGTGGATTTAGCCTTAGAAAACGCCAATTAGAGCAATGACAGAAGGGAGAAAAAAAGAGAGAGAAAACACCCCTTGGAGTCTGAACGTGCAGTTCCACAAGTAGGAACAATAGACAAAGCACTGCTTGGAATAAAGCAATACATGATTTAGGCAAGAAAATAGTGCAACTCTTTAAATGCAAAGATACATAACTAACCATTAAACATGTCCCTAGACTTTGGCTAAGAGATTAAAGGGAAACTGTCAGCTGGTTCTTGTTGTCAGAACAGGTTGTCTGGTCTCAGTCACCTGTGTGTTTACCGTGATAGGCTAAAACATTTAAAAGTAAAGACCCAGTAATACTGAGCCAGAAGCGAGGAGCTTAACTGACAGACATTTCCCTTGTTTGCCTATAGGGAGCCCTGAGAATACATCTCCTTAGTCAGAAAAAAAGAAGCAAAAACCCTCATAATTAAAATATCGAGATCTTTATTTGTTATACATTAAAAAAAAAATAAAAAAAATGGGACATTACTCTCAAAAAATACTCCAATTCTTTGGGACATGTTTATAGCTCAATGGCTGGACTAAACTGACCCCAGAAGCTGGCAACTCTGGCCTTTATGCTAACTGGGAAAAAATTAACAGGTGCAGCTAATTGCTTGAGCAAAAGCAAACATACATCCACTGCTAGGGGAACAATTAGATTAAAATGCAGTGAGAGTGTGTGAGTGGTTGTTTTGTTGGTATTTTTGCATTTGTGCAATCTCCCCATGCATTATACTGTGGCTTTTTTGCATGCTGGTGTGAACAGGTGTCAAGTTGGTGTGCAGTTTTTCTTCTTATTGTTCCCCTAGCAGTGGGGTGTATGTGTGCTTTTTGCTCAAGCAATTAGCTGCACCTGTTAATTTTTCCCCAGTTAGCATAAAGACCAGAGTTGCCAGCTTCCGGGGTCAGTTTAGTCCAGCCATTGAGCTGTGAATATGCCCCAAATAATTGGAGGTTTTTTTACATTAAAAAGACCCAATGTACAATTATTGTGTATAGGGGCTTAATGAAGTAAACTGATCAAAAACAATTACACACAGCAATGTAATGGTAAGTCTATCATAAGTAGCATCAGCAACATCAGTTTGCTCAAGTAAGTCCCCACTCGACCCTAAAGGCAACATGTATGTATTTTGGTGCTCAGATGCCATTTTTTTGCATGCATTAGTAGCATAGAATGTGCCTGAATTTATGAACATGCTCCACTGCGGGTCATATATTTAACGCTTTCTAGCTACTAAGCAACACTTCTGGTTCAGGTAAACCACTTTTAAAGTGGTCTACTTGTTCTAGCAGTAATGTGCCTGGATTTGCCGTACTGAAGCTATACATGTGTAGTTTTGTGCGGTTCTAGTGCGACACGCCTCCAGCACGCCCCTTGATCTCAGGTGCATTACAAAGTGCCGCAGACGCTCTGTTATGCGCCTGATATTGGGAGTGTGTCTGGTTAAAATATAGTGAACAGGGCTGCGCTAGTTTTTGAGCTGAAAAGACGCCAGTCTTCTGGCGCAGCCCCATTCATATATGTCACCCTAATTGCATAAATGCATATATAGTAATAAATAAACAAGGAACATTACCCATGCTAAGAGTCCAGATGAGCTGCATGTATGTTCACTCCAACGTGCATTTCGCACTCATAGCTTCAACAGGGGATTTCACTACTTACATATTGCGGCGTGTAATGGTTTTTGCTTAGTTTACTTAATTAAGCACATATACACAAACATTTCTTTTTAATATATATTGAATAAAGATTTTTATTCTAATTATGAGGGTTTTTTGATTTTTTCTTTTTGTGATTAGTTTTGAAGGTCCCCTAAATATATGGTTACAATATGTTCTTCTTGCCATCTTGTGTTTTATCTTCTCAGGCAGGCCTACCAACATCCCTAATTGCTATGCCCCTGCTTTCAGTCAACCACACTTTTCGTACCTTACACTCCACAGAAACGGCTCTAGCAAAAGTTTCAAGTGATCGTCTGACAGTGAAATCTAATGGTAATTACTCGATGTTGCTTGTTCTGGACCTCTCTGCAGCGTTTGACACCATGGATCACAAACTTCTCCTCAGCATGCTCCGTGCCATTGACCTCCAGGACACTGCTTTCTCTTGGTCCTACCTCTCTGACCGCTCCTTCAGTGTTTCATTTGCAGGTTCTACTTCTTCTCCTCTCCCTCTTGCTGTTGGAGTTCCTCAAAGATCAGTTCTAGGTTCTCTCCTCTTTTCACTCTACACAGCCCGCATTGGACAAACCATCAGCAGATTTGGCTTCCAGTACCATCTCCACACTGATGACACCCAATTATACACCTCTTCCTGTAACATCACTCCCGTCCTCCTACGAAACACCAGTGACTGCCTGTCTGCTGTCTCTGACATCATGTCATCTCTCTATCTCAAGCTAAAACTTACTAAAACTGTACTTCTTGTCTTTCCCCCATCTACACACCGACCCCCCCCCCCACTACTATTTCTGTCTCAGTGTTTGGCATCACCATTACCCCTAGGCAGCAGGCGCACTGTCTTGGGGTTATACTAGATTGTGATCTGTCCTTCACTCCCTATATCCAATCTCTTGCCCGCTCCTGTCACCTGCACCTCAATAATATCTCCAGAATCTGTCCTTTTCTTACTTTAGAAAAAACCCAGACTCTTATTGTTGCTCTTTCTCTTTCTTTCTCGTCTTTACTGTAACTTCCTGCTTATCGGTCTCCCTCTCTGTAAACTCTCCCCTCTCCAATCTGTCCTGAATGCAGCAGGCAGGCTCATTTTTCTTTCTAGTCGCTATAATGATTTCTCTACCCTGTGTCATTCACTGCACTGGTTGCCCATTCAGTACAGAATACAGCATAAACTCACCACTCTCACTCATAAAGCTCTCCATAGTGCTGCACCCCCTTACATTGCCTCCTTCATCTCTGTCTACCGTCCTAATTGGTCTCTCCGCTCTGCTGATAATCTGAGATTACATGGGTCTGCCATCCAAACCTCCCATGCCCATCTCCAAGATTTTGCACGTGTTGCACCGGTTCTCTGGAACATGTTACTCCGTATCATCAGGCACACTCACAACCCTCATAGTTTTAAGTGCACTCTGAAAACTCATTGCCTTAGGCAGGCTTACCAAGATCCATAATCGTTAACCCCCCAATTTTTGTCACACACATTCATCACATCCAGCACCCACAGGCACTTATATGTATATAGATGGACTGTCTTGGTGGCAGGTTCATACACTTTTTATGTAAACTATCCCATATTTATGTAACATGGCTGGACCATTGTAAACCAAGCACTTCTCACCTTTTGTCTCACACATACACCCTAATAGATTGTAAGCTCTTGCGAGCAGGGTCCTGACACCTCGTGTCTCATTTGTCAGTAGCTTTTTTATAATGTAATGTCTGGTTTGTCTGTGCTTATTCCCTCTATATTGTAAAGTGCTGCGGAATATGTTGGTGCTATATAAATAAAGTTTATAATTGTTATTATTAACTGCAAAGACTGTATCTGTACCATCTCCCTAGCGAGGAAAGTACTACTGGACATCTTACCATACAAACATCAGCCCACAGAAATTAGCATAATCTCATACCCTACTTGGCCACCTTTATATTCTTTCTTCCCAAAACAGTATTACACTCATCCATGGAATGTGTTTGGTATTACAGCTCAAATAAATTGAAGTGAGAAGAGATGAGGTGCACTTCCCTACTCAACCTGTGGGCAGATGTGGCACTGTCTTTAAAAGAAAGAATCTGTGTTTTTTCATCATGGATGACTCCTGAAAAGGCCTTAATGTGTTGTCTCACCATGCTGTTTCACTGAGCTACAAGCAGTTTTAGATTAATGCTTTCTATCTCTTCCTGGTCTGGCTGTGGGTGGTTCTATTGATTAGCATAGCAGCTCCATATTCACAGCTCTTCTAATTGCACTGACATGAGAACAGGAGATCTTCTCTATAAGCATTGAAACTCTCTACTCTAAGGCTATGTTCACATGGTGTATTTGCAGGGCGTAATTATGCCCCGCAATTACGCCGTGTGACCGGGGGTGGGAGCGGGGGACTGAGCAGGGGGCCGGCATTTCGCCGGCCCATAGACTTGAATTGCCAGCGGCGCTTATACGCCGCTAGTAATTCACATGTCGATTATCTCCCCACCCGGCGGCTTCGCCGGTCGGGGAGAGGAGACGTAATCCATAGTTCTCTATGAGAACTGTGAATTACCGTAATGAATGGGCCATTTTCGGCCCGTAATTGGCGCACTTTGGCGCGTAATTACGGACCGAAATACTGTCCATTTTAAGCCGTGTGAACATAGCCTAAAGTAAACAAAAGTAATTCCTTTGTGTGTAACAACACACTCTGTTCTTCAGCTGTCAGCAGTCCTGTGTGTCAACCATGGTTACATCACTCCCTGCTCTCAGAAAAGACTAAGAGCAGAGAGAGAAACAGAGAGCAGGACGGTAACCCAGAGAAACCTGTGTGCACTCAAAGCAGAAAAAACTGTCTTATTTCCTCAACAAAGTAAAAATAAACAAAGCCATTTAATTGGAAAAAAATTTCAATTACTGTTCCATAAACATTGTAAGCTAATCTTTATAGTGAGACAAACTTTTTAAAGAACAGCTAAATTTTAAATTTTTTGCCTCTCTCCATTTCAGTGGTAGTAACTTTTTTAAATCTTTTTCAGTGATGCAGTTATAAAAGGTCTTGTTTTATGTGGTTGTATTTTTGGGGGCTGTAGTTTGAGGATACATATAAATTACTGTGTAATGTTTAAAGATTTTTTGGTGTCGCGGAATAAAAAACCCTATTCTGCACTTTTTTTAAAATCATTAACATTTCAGACAAAACTACAGTTAAATAAATTATTGCTGGCTATTACAGTTGTTTGGCTACATAGTATGTGTCTTCTTTTATGCACCGTATTTTTTATTAAGTATTTATTTTTATTTTATTATTTATTTTATTTTTTGGCACACTACTTTGTTATTTTTTTTTATCCCATTAAGGGATAACAACTTTTAAATTTTAATTTACAATTAATATTTATTATTTTTAACTCCTGTATCCCTAATTAAGAGGGGCGAATTTCTAAAAAATTTTCATTGGGCCTTTTTCGCCAAAATTTTCCGCAAAATTTGTTTCTTCTAAATTTACTTGGGCCGTTTCCTTTAAAAAAAGCACAATTTCCGGGCTGCACAAGCCGCAGGTCCTTAAAAATTTGGGGCCTTTTAAAATATGCAAGGGGGAGCTTTTTTTTGGTCTTCATAAAAATTTTTGTGTTTAGTATGACACGCAGATAACTGCGCCGGCTCTTAAAATCGCTCCAAAAAAAAAAATTCCCTGGCCCCTTTAAGATAAAAAACCTGCCCCAAAAACCCGGGAAAGGGGGAAAAGTAGCCGATAAAGCCCTTTGCCAGCAAACGGGAAAAAAACAATTTGAGAGCTCGGTTTGGCAACATTATGACGAGTGGGAGGGAAGGCGGGAAAAGCCACCAAAAATTTTCCGGCAGGGGGCCACAATGACATTCGGGAGGGGGCAAAAAAAAGGAAGCCACAAAAAGGCCCAATGACTTGAAGCGGGGGAAAAAGGGCGGCAGCACATGGGGTCAAAAAGGGGCAAAAATACTTTCCCGGAGGGGGAAAAACAGGAGGAACCACAGAGGGGCCAAAATTTGACGGGAGAGGGGAAGGGTCACGGGGGCAGCAGCATGGGGTCGGGGCAGTGGCACAATGACATTCGGAGGGGGGAAAAACAGTTTAGGCCACAGAGTGGCACAATAAAACACATTTGGTGGGGGTTTCACAACAAAAAGCAATGGGGTCAGGCAGGGCACAATGACATTCGGGGGGGAAAAACAGGAGGAAGCCACAGGGGGCACAATGATTTAAAACCCCGGAAATAAACGGCGGCAGCACATAGCCCCGGGCAGGGGCACAAAAAACTTTTCTGGGGGTGGCAAAACAAAAATTAGGCCACAGAGTGACCAATCACACGGGTGTAAAGGTCACAACAGCAGCAGAAATGGTCGGGCCTTTTGGCCAAAAATAAACATTTTTGGGGGTTTGGAAAAACGGGAGAAACCCCAAGAGTGGCAAAAATGATGAGAAAAGGGGCCCCCCCCCCGTCCATCAACTTTGGGCCCAGGCAGGGGCAAAATAAAATTTCCTGGAGGTCAAAACAAAAGCCACAGAGTGGAAAACCAAATGACTAAAAGGGAAAGGAAAACGGGGGCCCAGCAAAATGGGGGGGGCCCAGGGGCCAATGACATTCTGGGGGGCCAAAACATATTGGGGCCACAAGGGCCCACAATCACACATGTGGGGGGCCCAAAACCCCGCAGCATATAAAAGGTTTCAGCAGGGGCAAAATGACATTCTGTAGGGGGGAAAAACAGGGGGAAAGCCACAGAGGGCACAATGAACTGAGACGGGGTAGGCACGGGGCGAAAAGGGGTCAAGGAAAATGGCACAATGACTTTTTCTGGGGGTGACAAAACATTTTTAAAGCCCAGAGTGAAACAATAAACAAAAAGATTTAGGCCCACGGGGGCAGCATATGAGGTCATCAGGGGCACAAGAAAAGAGTGTGGGGGAAAACGGCAGCACCCCACAGCACACATGAGGCCCAAAAGGGTGGCACAAGGACACAGTGGGAGGACACCACACCCAAACGGGCAGCATGAGTCAGCCCAGGGGCGCAATGAAATCCTGGGGGGAAAAAAAAGGAGTGGGCCCCACGAGGGGGCAAAATAAACAAGATTTAAAGGTAAACGGCGGCAGACAACACATGGGGTTCAAGGGGTGGCAAAATTGACATGGGTTTTGGATTTAAACCCGCAACAGAAAACAGCTTTAGCAGCATGGGGTCATAAGTGGCACAATGACAGGGGGTTTAGGGGGGGAAAAACCCATTTCCCGGTAAATTTGGTTTAGGCAGATGAAAACGGGCCCAGCAGTTTTTGGGGCATCAGGGGGGTGGCGGCATCAAATAGGGGCCCGAGGCGGGTATTTAACCCAAACCTGCCCCTAAGCGGGGGTTTTGGGGAAACCCTTTCCGTTTCCCAAACCGTTTCATCTTAAAAAGGGTCTTCTTTTCCAAAATTTACCGTGGACAAGGGGGGTTTCCCTTTTTGGGGAAAACGATGGCCCCCCCGCATTAAAACACCCCCTTTTGTTTCCACACTACGGCCCCTTCCGGGACAACTTCTCCATTTGCAAACTCGGAAAAGTTGCGGCCCACACATCCGTTTGGCTGCCATAGTCCCACGGATTTTAAACGGGGGTGGCAGAGGGGGTTTTCCAAAAAGGCCCCACCCCCCTTTGGTTCAGGACTGCTCCAGGCCCCTGTTTGCTGCCTGGCCACTACCCCCCACTAGGCGGGAAAAAGGGTCCCTCATCAGGGGACTCCAAATTTTTGATTGCTGCTGAGGGCCGGGGTACTACCCTTCCTACCCCCCCCCCTTTCCCCCCCAGCACTCACTTTTGAAACGGACGCTGGGGAAAACCCCCCCTTCGGGACCTGTCAGAGGAGGAGGGTTTTCCCGAAATTTTTGGGAACGGCCAACGGCCCTACGGGGGAATTTCCCTATAATTTGAGTTTTT
The DNA here is from genome assembly GCA_025379985.1 of Phyllomedusa bahiana. Lineage (NCBI taxonomy): Eukaryota > Metazoa > Chordata > Amphibia > Anura > Hylidae > Phyllomedusa > Phyllomedusa bahiana. Next base: position 27,236 of record JAODAL010011279.1, on the reverse strand, counting down.
TCCTCCCTCTCAATAGCGGGGAAAAAGGCCCCCAAATTTTTGGAAACCAAGCGGGGTCCAATAGGGGGGAAAAGGGCCAGAAGTCATCCCTCTGCCGGATGCTGACTTTTTCCCTGTCATACCCAAAGGCAAAAAACATGCTGGGGGCCATCTGCAAAATGACCCCCGGGCTCCCGCCTCCATTTCCACGTATACGGGCCAGGGTGTTTGGGGGTCATCTGCCCGTCTTCCTCATCCCCCTCCCCCTCCCCACGGGCTCCGGGGCCCCCTCCCCTCTTGTCCCTGGTAAAAATCCATTTCATTTCACCAGAAAAATTGCTTTTCCCCCAAAGGCCTCCTCCCCCTCCTGTTTCAGTCCCCACCGGCCCTTTTTTGGGGCCCGCGAGATTTTATTCGCCCACGCCCTCCACCCCCTTCCCCTACAGTTTTTTTTTCACATCTGTTCCAGACATGAAGAAAAAGGGAATGACTTTTTCTTTCCCGTAGGTCCTGGCAACTGACAAATAACGCCCCTTTCCTCGAATGGCCTCAAAAAAAAAGGGGCGGGTGCCCACGCTGAGTTTGCCCCCGGCTGAAAACAAAGTTTACAAAAGGGAGTACTTCGGGTCCCCCGGGAAAAACAAAAAATCTTTAATTGGCCTTTCCCCCTTTTAAATACAGGGGCCCAAAACATGTGCAGGTTTGGATTCCAAGGGGTTGAAACATCGCATATCAGAGGGGTTTGGGGGGGGCCCCCTTTTTCTGCCACGAAACTCAGGAGGGGGGTTTTTCCTTTGGTTTTTGGAAAAACGAATGGAAAAAATGCATGCAAAATTTTTCCTGGCCTTTTTCAAATTTTTCTGAAATCTTGGAAGATTTCGGGAAACCCTTTTTCAAAACCCAAAGTAACATTTTTCCCCTTTGAAAGGGCCATGGCCCCATCCATCCCTCGGTGCAGCGCGGACACCATTTAAATCCCCTTGGGTTCGGTCACCTTTGGTTCCGATTTGCATTGGCGGGGAAGAAGCCACAAAACGATTTCTTGCTGCAATTGGACGGGACCCTTCCCCCCCTTGGTGACTACTTCCCCGGGGAAAAGCCAGGTTAGAACGCGTCCCAACCGCTGGGGGCCCCTCCCACATGGGGGAAAGAGGGACAGTATTTTGTGGAGGCAAAAGGAGGGGGTGGGGGGTTTGGGAGAGGAGGGGACTTTGGGCCGCAGGGCAGAAAGTTTGACAACTGGAGGAAAGGGGCGTCCCCTTTTCCAATTTTTTGGTTCCCTGGCAAAAGCCTTTTCACCCAGTGGCCGTAAAGAACAGTACTGGCCTGACCGAAGTTAAACCCTCCAAAACGCCCTTGGCTGCCGGCCCCCCCCCTTGGAAAAAACCCGATAACTCAAGGACTGACCCCCTTTTTGTGCTACTTTTTTTAAAGAAGGGGCGGTACCCCCTTTTTTTGGGAAAAAGGGAAATTACGCGGGGAACTCTCCATCCCCGGCCGGGCACAACCTTTAGTTCTCTAAGGGGTTAAAGAGTCCCCCTTTTTTTGGGAAAGGGGGAGGGATTTGGAAAACCCAAAACAATTTGGGACAGGCACCCCCAACCTCGCACCTTAAAAAGGTTGGACGCATACTTTTTTGGCTCTTTGCAATCGCCCCTCGCTGAACCCTGCTGGCCCCATGATAGCAGGGGGAGCGGGAAACCACTAGGGGGGGAAATTCCAAAGAGAAACACCTGCCCCCTGCAGAGGGGGTGGGACCTTGACGGGCTGCAATGGAAAGGGCGTCCACGGGCCCCCGGGCCTGCGCGGCGGGAAGGACCCCCAACATCTGACCCAAACGATTCTCCCAACCACCGTATGGTAAACGCTGAAAAGGGTTTTGGGACGCGGGTTTCCTTTGGTCCCAACAAACCCTCCCGGGCCACGCTTCACTTCCCTACCCACAGACCCTTACATAACCCATATTCGGGCCCCCTCCATTGTTTTTAGCAAAAACCCCCAACACCGCCAAGTAGCTGTTTTTTTACCCCCAACCCCCCCGCATTTGATTTCCTACGAAGCCCGCTGCCCGGTTTTTGACCCTTTTGGGCCCTACTTTCTTTGCCCTCAAGGGGGTTTTTTTTTAACCCCTGGCCATTTGGTTTCCCGCCCCTCACACTGCGCTACCTCTGACTCAGGGGCCAACAACCCCCCTTTGCTGGCTGCCTGTTTCCCGGGGAACCGAAAGGGGCGCCCTCTTCCCCTTTACTTTAAAGCCCTTGCCTCACCCGCCCCCAAATTTGCCCCGCTACACCCCAAAAACAAATTTTTTGTTTCATCGTAAATGCTTTTCCTCATCACCGGTTTTGGGTTTTCAGGGGCCCGACCTCCACAACATGACCTCCCTTTTTCCCACTCCCCACATCATACTTTCCCCTCCCTTACTGCAAAAAAGGGAGCTTTATTGGCCCCTTTTCTTCGCCCCAAATAGTTTTCTGACTCCCCTCCTAAAATTTGTTTCATCCTCGCTATATAGGGGCCGGGCCCCAACCCAAAAAGGGGGGGAAAGTCTCTGGGCTGGGGGAAAAAAAAAAAAAAAAGGGACAAGGGGGCGAGGAAAATTTGGGGGCCGCTACCTCCCCCCCCGGGGCCATGCCAATTTAATTTTGTGCCCGGGGGTTTTCCCACCGACTCTTGGCTGGGGTTTTCGGGAGGGCATCGGGAGGAAGGGGAGGGCCCCTTAAGAAAACCAAATCAAAAAACCCTTTTTGCTGAAAAAACACACTGCCGCTAGATGACCGCAGTTTGGGGGCCCACCAGTGCCCCCTGCTGCGACCCCCCTTTTGCGTTGTTTGGCGACCCGGGCCTTTTTCCAGGAATTTTTTGGGCCATGTCACTCGCGGGTGCAGGGGCCTCCCAAACCTCTCTTTCGGGACATATTTTTTTTTCTAAAATGTACAAAACACTGTTTTGATAGGAATCTGTAAAAAAAATAAAACCCCTTTTTTTGACCCCAAAATTAAACCCCGGGTAACAAGCTCGGGTAAACCCGGGAAAAATTAAAATTGCCCTAAACAAAGCCAAAAAAATTTACTTGTATGTGCGTTTAAAAAACACTGTGTTTTTTAAAAAAAAAATTAAAAAAAAAAACATTTAAATTTTAACCCTTTCGCCCTGAATTGGGCAAACGGGAAAAAATTAAAATTTTTTTGGCTTTTTAAAAAGCCCGGTTATTTTTGTCAGCACCCCAAAAAAAAACAACGTTTAAATTTAAACCCCCTTGGAAAGGTAAATTCGCCAAAGAATTAAACCCCACAAAAAAGTAGCTTTGTAGCGTTTACAATAGCGGTTTTTCTACCCACAGAACAAGAATACAGTAGAAATTTAACCCTTTTTGTTTTGTGAATTCCCCCCCCGGAAAAAAAAATTTTTATTTTTTGGGCGTTAAAAAAGCGTTTTTTTTTGGGTCATAAAAACACCGGCAAAACAACGTTTAAATTTAAAACCCCCCGGGAAATTAAAATTTGCGCAATAAATTTAACCGAAACAAAAAGAAAGCTTTTTTAGCGTTTTTACAATTGGTTTTTTTCCTATCCACACAACAAAAATTTCCCAGTTTTTAATTTTAACCCTTTTTTTTGGGGAATTTGGGGCCTAAAAAAAAAATTTTAAAATTTTTTTGGGGCTTTTAAAAAAAACGGTTTCTTGGGGTCAGCACACCAGCAAAAAAACCCTTTAAATTTAAACCCCCTGGATTAAATTGCGGCAAAAAAATTGAGCCGCACAAAATAGTACTTTGAAACGGGGTTGAAATTTGCGTTTTTTTTCTACGCCACCAAAACAAGAGATACAGTTTTAATTAACCTTTGCTTGTAATTTTACTACGGGAAAAATGAATATTTTTTGGGCGTTGAAAAAAAAGAAAATTTTTCTTGGGGTCAGCACCCCCACAAAACAACGCTTAATTAACCCGGGATGAAATTGCGGAAAAGAATTGGCCCCCCAAAAAAAGTAGTTTTAGGGAGCTTTTTTAAAAAATTTGCGTGTTTTTTTTTCCCCCACAAAACAAAGAACAGTTGAAATTTAAACCTTTTGTTTGTAAATTGGGCTACAGAAAAAATGTATAAAATTTTGGCTTGAAAAGAGGGTTTCATGGGGTCACCACACCAGCAAAAAACGCTTAAATTTAAACCCCCCGGATGAAAATTCCCAAAGAATTGAGCCGAACAAACTAGTACTTTGTACCCTGTTTAAAATTTGGGCGTTTTTTTCTACGCCACCAACAAGAAAAACATTGTAAATTCCCTTTGCTTGTAAATTAGGCTACGGGAAAAAATGTAATTTTTTGGCGTTGAAAAAGAGGGTTTTTTGGGGTCAGCACAACACCCAAACAACGTTTAATTTAAAACCCCTGGTTTGAAAAATTCCCGCCAAAAAATTTGGGCCGCACAAATAGAAAGGCTTTGTACGTGTTACAATTCTTGTTTTCTGCCCCAAAACAACAAAGATACATTTAAAAAACCCTTGCTTGAAATTGGGTACAAAAAAATTTTTAAAAATTTTTTTTGCGTTAAAAAAAAACGTTTTTTTTCGTCAGCAAAACCAAACAAAACAACGTTTTTTTTAAACCCCCCGGGTTTAAAAATTGGGGCAATAAAATTTAAAAGGCCGCACAAAATAGTAGCTTTGCCCAAAGTTACAATTGGGGGTTTTTTCTACCCAAACACAACAAGAAACAGTTTTAATTAACCTTTGCTTGTAAATTAAAGGCACGGGAAAAAGTTATATTTGGGTTTTTGAAAAAAAAACTTTTTTTGGGGTCAGCCACCACAAAACAACGTTTTAATTAACCCGGGATTAAATTGCGCAATAAAATTACCGCAAAAAATAGTAGCTTTGTAGCGTTTAAAATTTTGGCGTGTTTTCTACCCAAACAACAAAATACATTGAAATTTAAAACCTTTGCTTGTAATTTGGGGCTAAAAGGAAAAATGTATATTTTTGGGCGTTGAAAAAAAACGGTTTTTTGGGTCAGCAAAACCAGCAAAACAACGTTTAATTTAAACCCCCGGGTTTAAAAATTGGGCAAAAAATTGAGCCGCAAAAAATTTGGGGGGGGTATTTTTAAAAGCTTTTTTTTGCAATTGCGTGTTTTCCTATGCCAAAAACAACAAAGTTTCATTTTAAAATTAACCTTTTGTTTGGGTAAATTTGGGCCTCCCAAAGGAAAAATGTATATTTTTTTTGGCTTTGAAAAGACATTTTTCTTGGGGTTACACACCAAAAAACAACGTTTAAAATTAACCCCGGGAGTAAATTGGGGCAAAAAAATTGACCGCAAAAAAATAGTAGTTTTGTACGTTTATAATTCGTTTTTTTCTACGCCCAACAACAAGAGAAACAGTTGAAATTAAACCTTTTGCTTTGAAAAAAGGCTACAGGAAAAATGTATATATTTTGGCGTTAAAAAGACGGTTTTTTGGGGGTCACACCCCAAACAAAACAACGTTTAAATTTAAACCCCCGGGAAATGTAAATTGCCCCAAAAAGAATTGACCCCGCAAAAAACTAGTACCTTTGGGTAGGATTTAAACAATTGTTTTTTTCCTACCCCAAAAAAAAACAAGAATACGGGTTGAAATTTAAACCTTTGCTTTTTTTTAGCCAAAAAAAATGTATATATTTTGCCCGTTGAAAAAAGGGTTTAAATTTTTTGTCAGCACCCCACAAAAAACGTTTAATTTAAACCCCCGGGAAAGGAAAAATTGCCCAAAAAATTGGGCCCCCAAAAATATACATTTTTTTAGGTTAAAATTGCGTTTTCCCCTGCCCACAAAACCCAAAAAATATATTTTAAATTTAAACCCTTTTGCTTGTAAAATTAGGCAACGGGAAAATTTTTTTATATATTTGGGGTTTTTGGAAAAAAAATTTTTTTTTTTTTCGTCACCCACACCACAAAAAAAACGTTTAAAATTAACCCCGGGGAATGAAAATTTGCCTTAAAAATTGAGCCCCACAAAATATAGCTTTGTACCATTTCCCAATTGCGTTTTTTTCTACGCCACACAACAAAATACATTTTTAATTTAACCTTTGCTTTAAATTTTGGCTACGGGAAAAAATTTGTATTTTTTTTTTGCGTTGAAAAAAAACGTTTTTTGGGGTCAGCACACCAGCAAAAAAACCCATTAAATTAAACCCCCGGGAATGAAAAATTTGGGGCAAAGAATTGACCGCACAAAAGTATTTTTAAACGTGTTAAAATTTGCGGGTTTTCTACCCCCAAACAAACAAAGAAAACCTTTGTAATTAACCCTTTTCTTTGAATTGGGCCCACAAAAAATGTTATTTTTTTGGCGTTGAAAAAGAACGGTTTTTTGGGGGCAGAAACACCAAGAAAAACAACGCTTTTTTTCCCCCGGGATGAAAATTCCAAAAAAGAATTGACACCAAAAAATAAAGGGGTTTATTTGTATTGTAAAAACGCGGGTTTCTTTAAAATAAATTCCCAACAGAACGGGGCTTAGATCCCCATTTGGGATTTTAAAGATAATCAGGGGATTTTGGACCACACGGGGTTTTTAAATTCCAATACCCCAAAAAATTAAAAATAGAACATTAAAGAACACCCTCTGGAGACAAGCTGAGACCCCCCACAGAAATCGCTATAAAAAAATCAATTCTTTAGTAAGAGTTATCAGCCCGGCAGCACCTTCCCTGATGAGCACAGTGAGAGGAGTGTGAGCTCCCGGCTCGCGCCCGGACTTAATAGTGCGGTGACTCACAGAATCCGCCGGTCTCTGATTGGCTTCACCTCTGCAACATTCATGCAGGCTATGCCCTTCTTCCCCCAGAGTGCTTTGCCCCATGTAGCGCCAGTGCCCGCAGCCATTTTATCAATCAAAAGCACACTTCGTTCACCCGAAGTACCCCAAAGTTCGACTTCGTTCCGAATCGAAGTTTTCCTGAAATTCTAAACGAATTCCACTTCGTTAGAATCAATTCGCCCATCTCTAATGCTAATACATTACATATATTATACAATGTGTCGGTATGACACAGGGTGCTGTAAGGGCAACACATGGTGTGCCCTAACAGAAGTGTTACTACACGGATAGCCGTGGGGCTATTCAAGGTCCCCAAGGCCAACTGTGAAGGTTGTCCCCACGCTTCATCCAGCACTGGGAAACCCAGTTACCTGATCGGGAATCCGTTGATCATTCACAAAGGGTTATATGGTGGGGATCAAAAGAAAGTCTTGTCCCTGCTGTGCACATCGACTGCTCTAGCAACTATAGTTCGTTCCAAGGGAAGCTATGACACTGGTAGCAAATAGAGAACACACACCAATCGGTGTTTAAAGACATTGGGTGATCATAAATGGGTTAAACAATAGGCTGGGAATGTTATTTGGAACAAACCTATAAGTTGGTTTTCAACTAATTTTTGCTTGTGTTAGAAATATAGTGTATACCGGACCGATGCAGAGGCTTCATCTATAAAACTGATTTAAATTGATCTGGTTCTTATCAAAAAGTGAAGGGTGTTTTTCTCTTCAGAGCATTGAAAACAAGCTTTTAATAAAAAGTGTTTTCAATCATCCTATTCAGACTCCGCCAACGCTCATGGTCTTGGTAACCAAGACTTTTTTGTATATGTAACAGAAAAGAAAATATCTTTTCATGAAAGTCTTTTAAGGAAATATATTTAAGCATCATTTTTTTTTTTGAAGATAAAAGGTTCTGGTTTTTCCATTGCAGCAAAATAACTCATTATTTATACAAATGTTGTTCTTCTCCAGCTACTCTGTGCAATGTAATTTTGAAAGGGAGGTCATCAATAACACACAATGCTTTCGTTACTAATACCTAAAGCCGGAGTTACATGTGATTAGTGCCCAATGCACTTAGGCCTGCAGTAGGATCTGTTGATGAAGCAACTGAGTAAGGGAAGGCAGTAAAAAATGTCTCACAATATGTTACAATGCAATGTGCACATTGTTAGATTGGTGTTCTTTACTAATGGGCATTATTTTCTCTAGGGCACAGTGTGGCCAATTATTTTATTTAGAAAGCACAATTATTATTATTATTATTATTTATTTTACAGCGCCCTTGGTTCCAGAGCGCTGTACATTCGGGGTTATTGTTGTTTATAGGCAATCCTGAAGAGATGTGTTTTCAAGGTGATATTAAGGCTAGTGAGAGTGGGTGAGAGTCTGAGGTGGTGGGGGAGGGAGTTCCAGAGTATGGAGGAAGCACGGGAGAAGTCTTGGAGATGGTTTTGTGAGGAGCTGATAAGAGAAGAGCAGAGAAGATGGTCCTGTGAGGAGCGACGATTGCATGAGGGGAGATATCTGGTGATTAAGGCAGAGATGTATAGAGAGGAGAGGTTATGGAGAGCCTTGTAGGTCAAGGTTACTAACTTGAAATGGATTCGCTGGGCAATGGGAAGCCAGTGAAGGGATTGGCAGAGGGGAGAGGCAGAGGAGTAGTGAGGAGAGAGGTGAATCAGACGGGCGGCAGAGTTAAGGATGGATTGCGGGGAGCGAGGGTGATAGATGGGAGGCCACAGAGAAGGATGTTGCAATAGTTTAGGCGTGAGATGACGAGGGCGTGAACAAGCATTTTTTTGCTTTGGAAGTTAAGGAATGAGTGGATACGGGATATTTTTCAGGTGTAGGCGGTAGGCAGAGGCAAGGATTTGGATGTGCTGTTTGAAGGACAAATTGGAATCAACGGTTATCCCAAGGTAGCGACTTGTGGAGCTGGTGAGAGAGTGTAGCCATTAACTGTGATAACTAGATCAAGTGTAGGGATAGAGTGGGACGGTGGGAATCTGGGGTATCTTTTTTTATTAAGGGTTACTATGTGTCATTATCTTAGTTAGGGCCCACTATTGTGCAGCACTGTGTGGAACATTAATTTATTTAAGGGTATTGCATGGGTGAATATCTTATTCAGAGGTCAGTGTATGGGCCATTACTTTATTTAAAGGGCACAGAATGTTTTTTTGTTTTTGTTTAAATCAGAGAATATCAGTATGGGACATTATCTTGTTCAGGGGTACAACGATTGTCATTATCTTATTCAGAGCCTCTTTGTGGAGTATTATCCTTTTTAGGGGGGGCAGTGTGAGAAGTACAAAAATAACTACGTGAAGTCAGTTCACCTCTCCTGCAGGATGGCTCACATCCAGGACGCACGTCCCCTGCACCAGCAGCATAGAGTGAAGTATGCAATGAATATGTAGTTGGGACAGCGTACACAGGATGGCCAAAAATATGCGATAAAATCAAAATGTATTGATGTCCATAGCCTAAGGCTACGACTAAGGGCACATTGTGCCTGAAACGCGTCAGTGTTTTTGAGGGTTGTCATCTATTTTCCCTTCTGATATGCCTGTTTGGATTTTACATATCTATGGACATCAATAAATTTTGATTTTATCGCATATTTTTGGCCATCCTGTGTACGCTGTCCCAACTACATATTCGGGACAGTGTGAGGCATTATCTTATTAAAGGGCACATTGTGGGGCTTTATTTTTTCTGGTGTACAATGTTGGTATTTCGTGCATTTCAAAATTTGTTAGATGAGTTGGATTTTATTTAAAAAAGCCACACATTTTTATTCTTATAGAGAAACATAAAACTCCTGTATCCCCTTCACCTGTGTAAACTATGTATTGGAAACTAACAAGAAGGTGGTAAGACAATTGTAGGCATAGGCAAGATATCAGAGGAGTTGTTTGAGAAAACATTCCTAGCCTCTCCTTAGAATAGACCGTTAATATATGATTGTTAAGGGTCTGGCCCCTGGGGCATCACCAGACAGCAGACTGAACAGGCTACAGCACAGCAGCATTTATGGACAGAGCCTATTTAGGTTTATGGCCTCTGTGTCCATGGTGGTCCCAGTTGTCAGACCCACAACGACCAAATATTGATGACCTGTTCTAAGCATAGAATAAGAGTGTCTGGTGTTCCATTGTGTGGAACAAACATTTTATCAGTTCTTATTAGAAGTTTTACAATAGCTCAAAAATGCCTCAAACCACTTCAATGTCTATGGCCAAAACTTTTGTATAAAATAAATTACACCATTTTAATGTCATTGAATAGTAAGAACTTATTGGAGGTGTTACTGTTCATGAAAACCTTGATGTCTGTGACCCCAACATAGCTGCATCTTACTTAAAGGGGTTTTCTCCCTACAAAGATCATATCTGTAATGATGAGGACAGTAAAAATAAGCACTTTTGCAATTGGTTTGTATTGCCTAAGTCATTTAGTATAGCAGATCTGGGCCAATCTGTGTGTACACCTACACCTAAAACTGCAGCCTGAGGTCAGGACACGCCCCATTTGCTGTAATTGGTGGCCTGATATTAAGTTCAGCCCTGTTTAAGACACACCACTTGTTGGGACATGCCCCCTGTGCTTTGATTGGCTGTCGGCATTCTTCCCTCTGAGCTGTGTGAAAACAAGACTGAAACTGGCTTTCCATGCTGTCTGTGTCTTCTCATTGTCTTTCACTCTCTCTGAGCTGTGTAATTTTGTTTTCTGAAGGAGATATTTGCAGCAGAACTGCAAAACAGTGTTGGATAAAAGGTTTAAAGCTAAGTAAATGAGCGAGTGACTGAGCTCGCGAGTGTGTCTTCTGTCTGAAGTGTGTCTTTGGCTTAAGTGTGTGGGTTTAAGATTGAGGAACTTTAGATTTGGGAATTTTAGAAGGGACAATATTGTAATGCTTTTTATATTTGTATCTGTGTATCTCTTTTTGTAACATCCCCATGAGTTCTATTATTGACAGTACCTTTCAGTGCACAACCTGTGCAATGTATGCAATCCTTGAACAACAGTTCGAGGGGGCATACTGCTGTGCGAGATGTGTGCACACTGCACATTTCGAAGCCCGGATCCTGGATCTAAATGAGCAAGTGGCAACAGTGAGATCCATTGCCAACTTGGAAGCGAGTTTACTGCTCACTGAGCAATCACTCGCAGGTATAGATGCTGGGGAGGATGGCAGCGTGGAAGTGCAGGGAAATGAGGCAGCTAGCTGGGTGACAGTCAGAAAGAAGGGTAGAGGGAAAAGTTTCAGGGAGACTAGTCCTGATCTGGCACACCCCAACAAATTTTCAAGATTGAGGGAGATGTCAGCTCAGAAATAGCACTGCTGCAGCAAGACACTGCTCCTGTCTGCTCCAGTAAGGTGGGGACTAGGAGTGCAGGGCAGGCTAGACAGGTGCTCATAGTTGGGGACTCCATTATAAGGAGAGCAAACAAGGCAATCTGCCACAAAGACCAGGATCGTCAAACAGTATGTTGTTTACCTGGGGCCGGAGGTCAACATATCGCAGATCGGGCTGACAGATTACTGGGTGGGAACCAATGACAAAGTTAGAGGTAGGGGGAGTGTCCTTAAAAACTATTTCAGAGACTTAGCAGAGAAAAGCTGATGGCAAGGATCTCTAAGGTAATATTTTCAGAAATACTACCTGTACCACGGGCCACACCAGAGAGGCAGCAGGAGATTAAAGAGGTGATTAAGTGGCTCAAAAATTGGTGTAGGAAAGAGGGATTTGGATTTTTGGAGAACTGGGCTGACTTCTGTCTTGGCTACAGACTCTATGCTACGGATGGGCTGCACCTAAATGGGGAGGGTGCAGCTGTATTGGGGGAAAAAATGGCCAGGATGTTGGAGAAATATTTAAACTGGGGACTGGGGGTAACTACAAAGACAGCGTGCAAGATAGTTTCAATAGAGAGCTGGGAATTAGGAATAAAACAGGGGGTGCAGTGAAGGGAGGGGGTAGCAATAGTTAAAAAGAACAGCGATAAAGGAATAAAAATGGAAAAATCTCTAAATTGCCTGCTGACCAATGCCAGGAGTCTGACCAACAAAATAAATTAACTAGAATTATTTATTGCTGAAGCAAATTATGACATAGTGGGGATAATTGAGATATGGCTGGATGAGAGCTATGATTGGGCGGTTAACTTACAGGGTTACAGTTTATTTTGAAGAGATCGTAAACACCGGAAGGGGGAGGTGTAGGTCTCTATGTAAATTCCTGTTTGAAGCCAACACTTTGGGAAGTTTTTTATACAGAAAATGAGCATGTGGAGTCATTATGGGTAGATATACATCAGGATAATAACAATAACAAAATTCTCCTAGGGGTCTGCTATAGGCCCCCTAATATAACAGAACTCCTCAGGCAAATAGATGAAGCGGCTAATCAGAATGAAGTTGTTATTATGGGCAACTTTAATTACCCAGACATAAATTGGGAAACTGAAATCCGTAGCTCTCATAAAGGAAACAGGTTTTTGTCAATAGCTAAAGATAATTACCTTTCTCAAATGGTGCAGGAATCGACTAGAGGATAGATCCTTCTATACTTAATATTCACTAATAAACCCGACAGAGTAACAAAGTTTCAGGTTGGGGAGCACCTAGGAAATAGTGACCACAATATAATAAATTTCATTTATCCTTTAATAGAGTTTTTTGTTGAGGAGCCACAAAAACACTGAAATTCAGGAAGACTAATTTTAGTCTGCTTAGAGAGGCCCTAAACCTCATTGACTGGGACAAGGTGTTTGAAAATAACAGAACAAATAATAAATGGGAGATCTTTAAAAACATCTTAGGCACCCACTGTGAGAGGTACATACCTTATGGTAATAAAATAATTAGAAAAAGGAAAAACCCAATGTGGATTAACAGAGATGTAAAGGAGGCAATAAATACCAAAAAGAAAGTGTTTCAGCTACTAAATCAGGAGGGCAGTGAAGAGGCACTAAAAAACTATAAGAAAAAAATAAAATATGTAAAGTAATGATAAAGACGGCAAAGCTTGAGACAGAAAGACATGTTGCCATGAAACGTAAAACTAACCCCAAAATATTGTTTAACTATATAAATAGTAAAAATATTTAAACAGAAAATGTGGGCCATCTTAAAAGTAGTGATGAAGTTATTGGGGAGGGCGATGATAAGAAAGCAAACCTATTAAACAATTTTTTCTCCACGTTATTTACCAAGGAATATGACCTTCCTATTGATGAGGAGAGGGATGAGGTAAACTCCACCTTAAATGTTTCTTGTCTAACCTAGGAAGAAGTGCAGCTTCATCTTACGAAGATAAAAATAGACAAATCACCCGGTCCTGATGGTATACACCCCCGTATCCTAAGGGAGTTAAGTGATGTCTTAGATAGGCCCCAATTCTTAATATGTATGGACTGTATAATAATAAATAGGGTATATCCCAAAGGATTGGTGCATATTAAATGTGGTGCCAATACTCAAAAAGGAGTCAACAAGTGATCTTGGAAACTATAGGCCGGTAAGTTTAACCTCTGTTGTAGGTAAAATGTTTGAAGGTTTTATAAGAGATGCTATCCTGGAGTATCTCACGGAAAATAAATGTATAACTCTTTTCCAGCATGGATTTATGAAGGATTGGTCCTGTCAAACTAATTTCATCAGCTTCTATGAGGAACTTCGTTCCAGACTGGATCGGGATGAGGCATTGGATGTTATATTTCTTGATTTTTCAAAAGCATTTGATACTGTGCCATATAAAAGGTTGGTAAATAAAATGAGAATGTTTGGACTGGGGGAAAATGTTTGCAAGTGGGTAAGCAACTGGCTCAGTGATAAAAAAACAAAGGGTAGTTATTAACGGTACATAATCAGACTGGATCCCTGTTACTAGTGGGGTACCACAGGGATCAGTGTTGGGCCCTATTCTCTTTAATATTTTTATTAATGATCTTACACATGGATTGCACAGTATAATATTGATCTTTGCAGATGATACTAAGTTCTGTAAAGTAATCAACAGAATAGAGGGTAATGCTTTATTACAAAGGGATCTGGATAAGTTGGAGGCCTGGAAAGAGAAATGGCAGATGAGGTTTAACACAGATAAATGCAAGGTTATGCACATGGGGAGGAAAAATCCATTACATGATTACTTGTTAAACGAAAAATGCTGGGAAAAAGTGACACAGAGAAAGATTTGGGAATCCTAGTGGACAGTAAACTTACTTGTAGCAACCAGTGTCAGGCAGCAGCTGCCAAGGCAAACAGCATTATGGAGTGTAGCACAGGAAGAGACCATTATTCTCCCATTATACAAGTCACTGGTTAGACCACACATGGAATATTGTATACAGTTTTGGGCACCAGTTCACAGGAAAGACATTGTAGAGCTTGACCAGGTACAAAGGTGATCAACAAAAATAATAAAAAGACTGGGTGGACTGCAATACCCAGAAAGATTAGCAAGATTAGGGTTTATTTAGAGAAAAGACGGCTTCGGGGGAGATATAATAAATATGTATAAATATATTAAAGGTCAATATAGAGATCTCTCAAGATCTATTCATACCCAGGATTGTATCCAAAACAAGGGGACATCCTCTATGTCTTGAGGAAAGAAAGTTTCTACATAAACATAGAAAGGTATTCTTTAATGTAAGAGCAGTCAGACTGTGGAACTCTCTGCCAGAGAAACTTGTAATGGTAAATTTAATAACAGAGTTCAAAAAGGGTCTGGATGCATTTCTAGAGTGTAATAATATAACAAGTTATAGTGACTAGGATTCTGGAGAAGGGTCATTGATCCAGGGATTTATTTTGATTGCCAGATTGTTTTTCCCTAAAATGAGGACAATTGGCTTCTACCTCATGGGGCTTTTGCCTTCCTCTGGTTTAACCCCTTTAGCCCCAAATAGGCTGAATGGATGGATGTCTGTTTTTTTTTTTGGCCTTACAAACTATTTTTAACTATGTAATAAAGGGGCGTCTGACCCTCTGCCGCTCCACAGGGGACAGCTCTGTGTGAAGGATTGGGAAAATTACTGAGTCCCCCAAGCTGTTTTGGATTAAATCTCCCCCTTTTTAAAACACGGTCTTTTTACATTCTGCTTTTGTGCATTTCTCACTTTTTGTTTCATCATTTCCAGGCTGTATGTTAACTGTTTTACACCAATGCGGGGTTTTTTGGTTTACAATGGTTTGTGCGGCAGGGAGGGAGGGGACGCTC
This sequence comes from Phyllomedusa bahiana, assembly GCA_025379985.1. Lineage (NCBI taxonomy): Eukaryota > Metazoa > Chordata > Amphibia > Anura > Hylidae > Phyllomedusa > Phyllomedusa bahiana. The sequence goes on along the minus strand of JAODAL010011279.1, from coordinate 12,209 downwards.
TGCAGGCATAAAGGGGAAAACCCCACCAAAATGGGAGGGAGACACGCCCGGGAAATTTAAAGCTGAAACAAAAAAGGAGAAAAAGGCTTAAATTTTTCCCTGCGAAAACCCTTTTTCTAAAAAAAAAAACCTCTTTAAACTCTAAAAAACAAACACAGGCTGGAAGCGCAAAATAGTGGATATAAAATGGCCAGATTAAATTATGAACTTTAGTACCCAAACTGGAAACAGTTATTGCAAATAAGAATACCAAATCTACGTTGGTAATTATGGTAGAGTATATTTCGGAGTATGTGATAAGAAATACAGGTGATTTCAATAAATTAGAATACCATCAAAAAGTTAATTTATGTTCGTAATTGAAGTCAAAATAAAAGAAAAATATATATTGCTTGGTTTGGGTTTCACACTTTTCAAGAAATTTATTTCTTTTAATTTTGGTTGATTTGGGCTTACAGCTGGGGAATATCACCCTAGAAATAGAAAATGAGAATAGTGTATAAGACCAACCGAAAAAATGAATCCAGAAATGTTGGCATACTGAAATGTATGTACAATATATGCACTCAGTACTTTGTGGGATGCCCTTTTTGCATGAATTACCGGGATAAAGGGGGGGGCCCGTGGCATGGATGCAATTTTTTTGGTGGCCAAGTGAGGTGTTATGGAAGCCTAAGTTGCCTTGTTAGGGCCCTTCAGCTCGGCTGCATTTTTGAGTCTGGTATCTCTCATCTTCCTTTTGGAAAGGGTTTCCAAAATGGGGGCTAAATGTACCCCCATTGCCTTTTCAGGGGCAAACAACCAGCCAGCGGGTTTAACTGGCATTCACCTGATGGCACGGGGGTTGGTGGGCTTTGGAGGCGGGGCATGTTATGGTGGGCACTGTATTATTAGCACTGTTATGTTGGGGATTGTATAACTAGCACTGTTATGGTGACAATTGTATAGCTAGCACTGTTATGGTAAGCACTTTATCGCTTGCACTATATAGTAGGCACTGTATACGACTGGCATGGTTATGGTGGGCAGTGTATGCCTGGCACTATAGGGCTGAAAAAGGGCTTTTTTTTAAAAAAAACCAAAAATGGCAACCCAGACAAAAACTGTTTCTGTTTCTCGGGAATTTTATTCCCAAAGGGTATTTATTTGTAAAACCCCCTAATCATGGAAAAACCCAAACAAAATTCTTTTGAAAAAAATTTCTATGGGTTTTTTGAGACTTCAAAGATGAGGAGATGAGTTGAAGACGGGGCTATAGATGTACTCTCAAGTTTTAGTTGTGAAACAGCCACTTTTGTAAACCCAAAAGCTACAATGAACATAAGTGCCTCATATCCACTTTCTAGAGGATCGAGCAAAGGACCTCCCTTTTGATTCTTACGCCCTCTAAAGGGGAAACCCAAGGTGATTTTTGCGGGCCCCTTTAAAGGCACAATGATCCCATGTTTGTTAAAGCAGTTTTTTTTGGGGCTTTATAAATCCCCCAAACCCTTTTGGGCCTTGGGTTTAAATTTTATTTTTCCCTTATAATAAACACGGGTTTTTTAACTACATTAGGTCTGCTGTCAAGGGATTTGTTGAACTTTTTTTGGGGCCCACTTCAGCCTTTGACATTCCAAAACAGAATGGTTTTGGGATATTCTTTTTAGTTGAAAAAAAAGGGGGGTTTTGTAAAATGAAAAATAGTGGGGTTGTACTTATTTCCCCAATAATACGGTCCCAGATGGAAGTATTAAAAAGAGTTTGAATAAAATGACATTCTTTTGTTTGAAAAAAAAGCAAATGCTGGAATAAATGCCCCATTTTCACTTGGTGAGAGGGTTTTTTTGGAAAAAGGGAAAGTAAATCATCGAAAATTATTCATGGCTTTTGGGAAATTTACAATTTTAAGGATTTAGGGTTTTAGGGAGTTTTTGGGTTTTTTCCCCCTTTTTTTTGTGCAGGATAAATCACAAAACCCGTAAAAATCTAGAAAACCAGTTCTTTCCCAATGTATTTTTTTTGAGTTTGCGCCCCTAAAAATTTTCAAAAGGGAGGGGCCCAATTTCATAACACTTTAAAGACTCAAAACGTTTTTTAATTTTTTAAAATACTTTTAGGAGATGAAATAGGGGGATGGATATGTTCAAATTAAAAAACCTGGCTTTTGGCTGAATGAAGACCAATCTCCCTGATGAGAACCCCCATGGGGAAAAAAAAAAATACCCTTGTTTTAATAAAAATTTTAAAACCTTAGGGGGGTTTTCCCTAGTGTTAGGTAATTATTAGGTTAATGTTCTTCAGAGTTAATGCGTTTGCTGTGTATAACAATAAAGGCAGATCTGGTATCTATCAGGAATGGGACGGGATCACCACCCGCTATAGCCAAGGATATTATTGGGGTAGGGCCCAAAAAGTTTTAAAAACTTTTTGACACAGATTTTAGATTCTGGTTTGCCTGTTTCCCATTCACTGTTTGCTGCTGAAGGTGAGGGTGGTGGAAATTCTGTGGAGGGACAGTGGAAGCAGTCGGAGGATGCAGGATACGCCCCTTGGTTTCATTGTTTCCGAGGGGCCTCCCGTTCTTTTTAAGCAGCAATCCAAAATTGATTAGGCAGGGCCCCTTTGGGTTTTAAATTTAAAACCCTTTTGCAATTGGTAACAAAGCATCGGGGAACTTGCACACCAGTTAGGTTTTTGAAAAAATGGGGCCCCTCTTTGTATGGGTTTTTTTTAATTTAATCTGAAAATTTGCAGAAAAAACCAATTGCATAGCAGAGGTGTGATTTTCCCATTTTCAGTCCTTTCGTAGTAATCTGGAGACAAATTTCTCTACTCCCTTCTTCTGTTACATATCTGTCAGGGTTATGGATTTGTCAAGTAAGCATCTTTGTCCCCATTCGGTCAACTTCTAAACATACTGTTCCCCTGACCCTTCTGTGGTTTCAACTCCCAAGAACTGTCCTGCTATGTTTGTTATTATCCGCATGAGAGCATTTTTAGCCTGTGCTAGGTCATATATTTCCATCACTTTTAAAAAGTTTCCTTGCCTTTTTTTTTTTCTCTACTAAAAAAGGCCCATTGGTCCCTAACCCACTTTTTCAAAAAAAATTTGGGAGATGCTGTAAAAGCCACTTGCAGAAGCTTTAGCCTGACCATAAAAAACCCAAATTGCTTAAAAAACAGGATTCTCAATAAATAATTAAAGGGGAGAAATGTATTTTTGTTTAAAGTTTTTTTTTAAAACTGAAAATTATTTATTTTCTAAAAAAATTAAAGAATGGGGTTGTCTAAATAGATAAAAATTAGGGGTACTTTTCCTGTATGTTTTTTAAAATTTGTTTTGTTTTATTATTCAAAAATTACAAACACTTCAACAACAAAAACCCATCCCCCCCCATCTTTTGGGAAAAAGAGGGTTTATAAAATACAGAAATGTCCCAATGACCCCCATATTTAAATAAACCCCAATAAAAAAATCTATGAAAAAAGCCCAAAACTTTTAAAATTTTTGTTTAAAAAGTACAAAGTTTCCCCGTCAGTGTTCACCTTGAATGTTTTTTGACAGATAGGAAAAGGGTTTTATTTAGAAGGGAAACCTTTTTGGGGTCTACAAAAGGGAGTTTTAAAGGGGACGCCATGTAGAAGTTTTCTGGGATTTCCGGACAAAAAGAGCTTTGGTTTGGGTGAATCTCAAATGATGCATTATGCCCATCTTAAAACCCATTTTTCTATAATTTAAATTTGCGGGTCAGGGGACTAATGCAATTTAGTTTTTCCGTTGTTATAAAACACTTAGAAAAGTCTGATAAAGGTACATTATTTTTATTGTCTCACCCTTTTTACATGTTAACTAAAAACCTGCTCTGAAAAAAACCCTTTTCCTTTAACACCCAAAAACCACACAAAAATTTTTGCTCTTCACCCCTTTTAAATTGTCTTCTTTCCAAAAAACTTTGTTGCTTTTTCTGAGAAAAAATAAAGTCCCTTAAAGGGTTTTGTAAACCATGCTCCCCCAAAATTCCAAAAATGGCCCCACTGCTTTGTATTAAAGTAAAAACCTTAGCCCCTATTTCCCTTTGTTGGTCCATTTAGTTTTTCGCAAGGGGGTAAACTTCCTTAAATCTTTGCATGATACACTTAGAGATGTTTGGGCATCTTTCCCCCGAAACGGGACCATCCCCCAAGGTGGCCTTCTTTAGGGGAACCCTACTGTCTAGTGGGGGCCCCGGCCGGGGCCAAAACCCCTTAGGGGTGAGGGGATCCCTTTAAATGGTCAATTTGAAAACTTGGGGGGGAAAGTTTTTCCGCAATGCCTGGGGGTGCTTCCTTTCCAAATGTCACCTCTACTCGTTTCGTCAAAGGACTTTTACAGTCAGGCTATATGCTGTTTTTTCCCAACGCTGTCCCCCCTTGAAAATACCCTAAATTTAATTAAGTTTTTGGGGTGGGGGGTTTTCGGGGAAAAAGGTCTTGGGGGAAGACACAGGCTCAATTGACGGAGGGGGCCCCCTAACCTCCTGGGTGACCTCCTTTTATCAGCAGTTTAAAATAGGGGAAAAGCGTGACCCTTGGTAAAGTGTTTCTTCTCCTTCCCTGTCTATCCCGGTAAAGCTTGGCCCCCCAATCTGTTGTTAGTTTCAATTTTTTTCTGTGTTCTTTGTTTGGTTCTGCGGGAAAATTTTTCACCCAACTCCTTTTTTGTTTCCCCCAAAAATTTCCCTTTTATCAGTGGTTTGTCTTGTTAAGCCCCCCTGAAATTCTCTTCCATTAATGGAAAATTTTTAAAAAAGGTTTTCCCTACACTATGAAAGGGAACCCTGTAACTTCCGGTTGGGGAATCACAAGGAGAATATTTTTTTTTTTTTTCAACAAGTCAAACTTCTCCCGTTCTCCTGGGTCTCCCGTGGCCCTTTTTTTTCATTTTCCCCTGTACCAACTGACAAACGGGTGAGGTCACTTTTTGCACAGCAAGGTAGAGGAGAACCAGCTCCCGGGGACCCTGACCCCAAAGGAGTCCGGGTGTTTTGGGGGACTACTCCCAGCAGCAAACAGCAAGCAAATGCACAGAGTGAAAACCCAGTTTCACGTTAGGAGGAAGAATTCAGCATGATGAATGGTGTTGGGAAAACCCAAATCTATTTATTTGAATTTCTTTAAAACATATCCAAAAAAATTTTTTTAAGAAAAAAGGTGTGGGTGGGATGGCTTTAGCAAAACGGAAAATAGCAGTATGGCATGGACAAACGCCAGGCTTAAAAAATATTTTTGGATTGTTTTAAAAAAATTAAATAAATTGATTGGTTTTATACACCATTCATCATGTGAACTCTGTTCTCTCATCGTGAAGTGGTTTTTCACGTTGTGTTTGTTGCAGGTCACTTTCCCCGGGTTCAACAATGTACTCCCAGTTGTATGCCCCTCCGTTTTGGTACGATCCCCTCCCTGATGCTGCCAATTTCCTTTTTGGGCCCCTTCATCTTGGGTTTTTTTTTTAAGTTTGTGTTTTTTTAGTAAAGAAGGGAAGAAAAGACCCCGCAGCCACATTGGACCTATACTTATAAAATTAACTGCCACAAAGCCCCCTCAGGGTAGAGAGTTTCCCTATTTGTTGTGCTTGAAACATGGGGCCCGGTCGGGGTATTTCCATTGAAAACTTTCAAAAAGGCTTTAAAGTCATCCTTCAAAGTTTTGGGGCCAGGTTTTTCTTTTTTGTAGAAAAAATAGTTCTCTTCAACCCTGCATCAATTGTAGGGTTTAAAAAGATTCCCCCCTTCCCCAAAATCCTATCCCGTTACCTCTGATCTGGCTCTTTTGATGTTTCGTGGAGATAGGATCTTCAAAAAATCAACTTGGGGGGGCCCTTTTTTAATTTTAAATTTTTAGGCGACGGGGTGGAGACTGTCAAAAAACATCTTTGATGGACCCCCGAGTCCCTTTTTAATACCATGTGGTCTCCCAAAGCTCCAGCTTTTTTCCCAAAAATTTTTTCAATGAAATCTTCGAAAACCTCTTTTTACGTCTTGTCATATTTTAATTTTGATGCCCTTTCTTGGTCCCCTCTCTGATCCTAACTCTTTGGGGAAACCAATCTGTTTGGTTCTAAGCTGCTTAAAAAAGAAAAAACATTTCTTTCCCAAAACTAAAGGGAAATTTGTTTTTTCCGAACAGCCCAGTCTACCCTTCCTCGGGATAAAATTTTTTCAGATAAAATTTCTAAAAAATGTATTCTGAAAAAAAATTTTTCTGTTGTTTTTCAATGGCCGGGGGACCTGTGGCCCCCGAGCGGTTCAGCGCTTTCCTGAGGTTTGCAAATATATGCCAATTATTCCCCCCCTTCTTCACCCCGGCGGCGCCCACAGTAACTCTAACCAAGAAAAATGATTTAACTTAAACTGTGGGCCAAATGAAATGAAAAAAATAATTGCCAAACTCAAAGCAGCGCTTGCCACTGCACCCGTTTGGGCTCGCTGGGTACAGGGAAAAAAAATTTTACCCAGAGATGGATTTCCTCATCTGGGGGGATGGATTGGGATTTAAAAAGGGAAGGGTTTTACAAGCAAAACAAAACCTTTCATTTTTTTTTTCAAAAAAACCTTTTTTCCCTGGTAAAAAGAAACTTTCTTTTTAGGGGTTTTACAGCTTTTTTCATATTAAAATTGTATTTTGGAAAAAGGGGGTTGTGTTTAAATGGGGATATGGTAGGAATAGGCCCCTGTAAAAGGGGTTTTTTATTGGAAACTAGAAAACTTTAGGGGAAAATTTATGGGCTCATGTACTTTACCCCTGGAGTTCCCAAAAAATCAAATTTTTAAACCCCTTTTTACAGCACAGTTTTGTCCGTGTGAAAATAACCTAAATACAGCATCTGGGTTTTAAAAGGGAAAATCCTTAAAAATGGATCTAAAAAAAAAAACAATAAAATGCCACAGTACTTATATAGACCCCCTTCCCCTTGGGTTTTTTTCAAAATGTTTTAGGCTTGGGATCCAGGGGCTACTAAGATTAGATTCTTTTGTGCTTTTTATGGGTATCCTTATAGAATATTTTCTAAAAAGACTTAATACTTTTGAAAAGGCCCAAATATGTGCATCCCTTTCATGGAATTTACAAGTGTTTTCACTTTTTTTTTAAAAGGGGTTCCAATTTTAAAAACCTATTCCAATTCTTTGCAAATTGTGCCAAATGCTTGGTTTAGTAAACAAAACTTGGTTTAAAATGGAACCCCGTTCCTTGTTTTCCCCTCCAGTTGACTGTACGTCGAGTTTTGCTTACACAAAGTAATCAGTTTTTGCAATATTTTTCAAAAAAGAAAAAAAGTTTGTCCCTTGTTCCCCTGCCCAAACCCCTTTTCTCGAGCCCTGATCCAAATCTTTCAGGCTTTTTGCAGCTTTGTAATCTTTAAAAAATTTTTGGGAAAAAAGTTCCCTCCGTTTTTTGAAAACACCTTTAGCCCACACGCAGTTCCCCGCCCCAATTTTTTTCCCAAATTATGCTGCATTCTTGCTTGGAGCCGGGTAAAATGGGGCTTTTGATATAAAAAGTGTTGATAAAACCCTTTCGTTTTTGGGCTGAGGGGGGGGGGTTCAAATTAAAAGGGTATTAAACTTTATCTTGAATCTTTAAACCCCATCTCAGCCCCTAAATTTTTGATGAAACCTTGTAAAACAAGTGAAAAAATTTATGTAACTAAAAGGATTTTTATGTAGTTAAGTTAATTTATTAAACCCCACAAAAACATGTTTATTGCAAAAAAATAAAAAAAAACATTTAAATTTTCCCCCAAATAGACTAAAAAAGGCAGCAATACAGGGGGGCCCTTAAAACCTCAGTTTCAAAAAACCCCCAAAAGTGGGTTTTAAACTTTGGGTTTGTTTTTTGGAAAAATTTGTGTTCAAAGGGGATAGGTAATAAACAAAAATTTTTCCTCAAATCCCAATTACACAAAGCCCAGAGATACAATTAATATATATTTTTAAATTTAAAAGTTTTTAAAACAAAAAAAAAAAGGGAAAATTAATGATTACACTTGCAAAATGCAAGAACGATAAAAAACATATACAGTATTCTCCCCCGTGCCTGGGGAAAAGAAAAAAAAAAGGGGGAACAAAAATTTAGGTAAAGTAAAAAGGTGGTTAAAAAAGCTTTTTTAAATAGTAACATACTTAAAGCACAAAAAAAAAGATTTAAAAATATGAGAGCAGAGATCCCAGACAATGCACGATTTCCCCCATGCTTCAAAAAGGGGGGGAAATAAACTTTTTACATATGAACAAAGGATTGCTGGGGGGTTTTTTGTTTCGTAAACTAGAATATTGCGGGACCTTCAAGAAAACCCCAAAAGTTATTTGCTGTTTTTGCAGCCTTGGGAAAGAAAAACATTCAGTATCAGGGGGTGATACTTCTTTTGTAGTTATTCCATTTTTTCCCCTCTTTTTGCTCAAGATCCATGGACTTTTTCCAGCCATTTTGGGCCTCTGGGAATTTTTCTATACAAAAAAAAAGCTTCCCCTTATTTCCCAAACCCCACTGGGGCCCCCTGAAAACAATGAAAATGCTTTTAATGTGCCCTCAAATTAATGAATTAAAAATTAAACCCCTATGCCCTCGGGAAATTTAAAAATTTTAAAATCCCATTTTGGGTCCCTTGGGATTAAGTAAAATATGCCTGGGGGTTTTTGGCCCTTTGGGGACTTTTTTGGGAATCTTTGTATGTTTTTCCCCCCTTTTCAATAAACGGGGGTTAAAAAAGTATTGTACTCACTATGCTTTTTTAAAATTTTAAAAATTTAATTTTCAATGTGCCCTCTATAATTTATTAAAAATACACATTTTTCATTGGGCCCCTTTATAGTTAATTAAAATTTACAGATTGTGTCTCCTATGTGAATTAAATGGGGGGAGGGGCAAAAATTGTATAAAATTAAAACCCGATACAATACCCCCCTGAAAAGAAAAAAATACTTTTTTGCCATATATAAAATTTTATATATATAATATATATACTATTATATTTATATTTTATATTATATATAATTATATATATATATAAACTATATTTTAAAAATTTTAAATACATGCTGTGCCTATAATATTAAAAAATTACACAAGGTGCCCCTTTGATTGAATATTTTTTAAACCCTTAAAATTTGAAAATGCACACTGTCCCCCTAATTTTTTTTTAAATTAACGGGGGTTACGATTTGTGGGTTTTTAATTTTTAAAAAAAGGGGCCTCCTTATAAATAAAGGGTTTATGTAAACTTATAATATAAATACACACGGGGTGGCCCCGGTTTCCCCAAATTTAAATAGAAAATCACCTGCCCCCTTTTTGCTCTAAAGGTGAGGGGGTCGGGCCTTTCGGCCATGTCTGCGTTTTCTGCGTCCTAGGAAAAAACAATGACGTTTTTGGGCCACTGATCAAAATAGAGGGAAACAAAGGGAAAGGGCAGGAAACTAAGTAAATGCCGGTATGCATTAAATTGAAATTTTCATTTTTAAGAACACATACACTTGAATATGGGGGTAATTAGTTTTGGGGATGCCTCTTTTCTATTTTCCTCAAACCAGTGTCTTGGGGGAGTTTCCACTATTCATAGTCCCTTTTTTTTTTAAATTGTTTTCTGAAAAAACATTCTGATTAAAAGATGGCCCCCACAGCTGAGGGCTCTACAGAGGGTATGAATTGATGGTGTTCAGCTTTTTTTGTTTGTGCCAGCACAAAAAAATTTAGGCCCTTAGGGGGGGGGCCCCTTTTAAAAACAATGAGGTTTTCTAGTAAAGCAAGGATATGCCAGAGGAAAGGTTTTTTTGTTTAGCCATTGTTGTTCCCAAATTAATGGAATTTAGGTCTAGAATGGGTAAATGCCCCCTTTTAACTTCCCGGGGTGCTCTTTTAAGGTATTTGAAAGTGTTTTTTCTATAACAAAACCTATCTAGAAGTCATAATGACGCCCCTCCGGCTTATAAATGATTGGGGAATTGCCCCGTCCTTTTTCCCTTTTAAGTGCCACCCAAGGGGCTGTTTCCCATAGTTCGTTCCACTCTTGGCAAAAAAAAAGAAATTGTAGGGTAAAACTCCCTACCCCCTTAGAAATGTAATTGACCCCAAAACCCCCCAAATTTTTTTTTTAATGGCCAAATGCCTTAAAGTTATTAAGGCATCCCAACTCTCCTAACTCTCCTTTTTCACCCGGGGCCGGATTTTTTAAAAGCTTCTTTCCCCAAAAATTGGCCCGTTGATGGTATCTGCCCCAATGAGGGATTTTCCCAGTGGGCCCCGCACACAGGGAAGTTTCTCAACTGAAATTTTTCCCTTTCCCTTTCCCTTTAACTACGTGTGCCACATTGCGAACCAAAAGTGGCAGGGGTGGGGTAAATTTTATCATTTCCGCCAAAACCCCCATGCCTTTTTTAGGATGAAAAACCCCCCAAAACACCTAAATCAGGCTTTTTGATATGAATAACACAGCCCAAAAACCAAGGTAGAAAAGGAAAGGGGGTTTAGTGGGGAACCCTTTGGGGGGTGGGTCATTTTTTTTTTTATGGCATAAATTAAAAAAACCTTCTGGGGAAGGGCCCATTTTTTCTATCTATTGGGAGGAAACCTTTTTTCCTACCTATTTATGGGGGGCACCCCATATACCTAACCCCCCTTTCCTTAAAGAGGGGGATCCTTTTATAAATATCTACCTATGGTGGGGCTTTTTAATACCTAAATTTCTGAGGGGCCTTTATTCTACCCAATGGTGGTACTAAAACACCTTTCCCACTGAAAAAGGGGCCCATATACTTTCTTATTTTTTGAGGGACCCATATTTCCCACCTCTTAGGGGGGAAATTTATATTACCACCTTTTGAAAGGGGGCCCATATTAAAAAACCCATCTAAATAAGGGGACCATATTTAAAAACCCCCTACATACTGGGGGAGGGGCCTATATACCTCCCACCGAGGGGACCCACCCTATTACATAATTGGGGAGGCGTTTTTTCTCTTTAAATATATACAGGGGGGTTTTACTTTCTTTTTAATTGGGGGCTTATATACTATTTTTTACCAAAATTTCCTAAAATTTGGAAACCTGTATCCTACAAATTTAAACTGTAAGTTTAATTTTCAATATATAAATAGCACATATGCTTGTTTTTCCCATTTAAAATTTAAAAAGAATTTAAAACCCTTTCCCCTTTTTTGGTCAATTAGGATTTACCAAAAATTATTTATATTTGCCAAAAGCCCCGAATTATGAGGGGGAGGGGAAAATTTTAAGTAATTTTTATTTAAATTTCTGCAAAATCAAAAGGTTTTTTAAAAAATGGGATTGTATTTTGGGAGCATTACCTTAACTGTTTGACTTGGGTCAAACCCTTTTGGATATCCTTCCCCAAACTTCTCCAATAGTTGGGGAGTAAATTTTTGGGCCCTTTTCCCCCTGACAGAACGGGGAACTGAGCCATGTTTTTTAGGTCACCTTGCTGGCATTTTATCTTTTCAGCTTTGCCCAACGCCCAAAATAGGAATTGGGGATCAGGTGTTTGGGGATGGGGCCCACTCCCAAAACCCTTGACCTTTTGGGGCCCTCCCCCAAGAAACCCTTTTTTTTAATTTTCCCCCCCGTTTTGGAGTATGCTTCGGGTTTTTTGTCCTTTTGTTTGGCGATTTCTTCCCAAACTGTTAAAATTCCCGGCGATGTCTTTAGATGTTGCTTTTAGTAATTTCCACATAATTTCTTTTTCCCCATGATGGCCCCTCTATTTTGTGAAGGGGCTCCCGTCCCCCATAAAGTGGAAAAAAATCCCACAATATTTATGCTTTTCCATCCCCATGGGTTCGCAGTTGGGATGGTTTTTTTTTAGGCTTCCCCAAAAATTTCCCTTTTTCCCCCAAAAAGTAAAGAAAGGTCATTTATGGCCCAAAAGTTCCAAAAGTTCAGGCATAGTAATCCTAGTGTTTTTAAACTTTTGACTTTGCAGAAAAATATTAAAAAAGCCCTTTAAAAAACTCTCTCTCTCTCCCTTATTCTGGCTTTTGGAAAAAAATAAAAAACATTTGGTTTAATCCCCTTTTACCCTCTAAAACCGGGTAAGGTTCCCTTTTGATTTCATGTACAACCAAATAGAGTGGGGGAAAACAAAGATTTAAAATTAAAAATTACTTTATTACTGAGAATATTTTTTAAAATATGTAAAGGATAAATGCACCCCAAAGAGCTACTTGCGTTCCAAA
>JAODAL010011278.1:0-100772 GCA_025379985.1 Phyllomedusa bahiana | reverse complement strand
AAAGCGTTGTTAAAGGCGTGTTTTTCACTACACAACAAGAGTAAAACTTGAAATTTAAACCTTTGTTGGGAAATTTTGCTACAGGAAAAAAGTTTTTTGGGGGGTGAAATAAACGTTTTTTTTTTAGTCACCACGCAGCAAACAACGTTTTAATTAACCCCTGGATGTAAATTGTCAAAAGAATTGAGCAGCCAAAAACTACGAGCTTTGTAGTGTGTTACAATGGCGTGTTTTCTACGCTACAAACAAGAGTAAAATTTGAAATTAACCTTCGCTTGTGAATTATGCTACAGGAAAAATGTTTTTTTTGGCAGTGAAATAAACGTTTCTTTTAGTCACCACAGCAGCAAAACAACGCTTAATTAACCCCTGGATGTAAATTTGCGCAAAAGAATTGAGCAGCTAAAAACTACGAGCTTTGTAGCGTGTTACAATGGCGTGTTTTCTACACTACACAACAAGAGTAAAACTGTCAGGAATCTCCTGCCATACCTTGGAACTTGTTTACTGTGTTTGCCCTTAAGTTTGCCCTCGTCAAGATGGTGGATCGTGTTTCAGCTGGGTGCCATCTTTTTTCCTGTTTCCTGTTGCCAGCATATGTAAACTCCTCAAGCCAGATCTCTAGTGCTTCAGTATTGTGTTAAGCCCCTGCTGTGCAGTCCTCTACCCTGGAACTTGTTTTCCCTTTGTTAGTTCCTCACCTTTTGCGGTTTACCCTGCAAAATCTGATACCTACATATCGCTCAAAATGTGCTTCTCCTGACCTTGCCTGGATCCAGTCTACATCTCTGCTGCCTCCTGTTCCAGTCTACATCTGTCTTCGCTGTGCCCAAGCCAGTCCAAGCCATTGGATTCCAGCTGTATCCACTAGTATCGTGACAGGAGAGGACTGCACAGCAGGAGCTTAACACAATACTCAAGCAATGGAGATCAGGCTTGAGGAGTTTATATATGCTGGCAACAGGAAACAGGAAACAAGATGGCACCCAGCTGAGACACGATCCACCATCTTGACTGAGGGCAAACTTAAGGGCAAACACAGTAAACAAGTTCCAAGGTATGGCAGGAGATTCCTGACACAGAGACTGCTTCTCTTAACATTCTATTTCTGATATTGTGGGGTATTGGATCTGAAGTCCAGTGTGTGTCCAGTGCAGCTGCATATACATTTTAATGCTATCTGCTTAAAGCACATTGAATATCCAAGGGTGATCTAAGCCTGTTCCTGTTGTATTTCATTAAAGAAAAAAAGTGTTTTTACAATGCAAATACCACTTCATTATTGGCTGCTCAATTCTTTTGCGCAATTTAAAATCCATGGGTTAATTAAGCGTTGTTCTGCTTGCTGTGGTGACTAAAGAAAACGTTTTTTTCACCGCCAAAAAAGACATTTTTCCTGTAGCATCATTCACAAGCGAAGGTTAATTTCAAGATTTACTCTTGTTGTGTAGCGTAGAAAACACGCCAATGTAACACTCTACAAAGCTCGTAGTTTTTGGGCTGCTCAATTCTTTTGCGCAATTACATCCAGGGGTTTAATAAAGCGTTGTTTGCTGCTGTGGTGATAAAAGAAAAGTTTATTTCACCGCCAAAAAAGAATTTTTCCTTTTAAAAAACAAAACAAGGAATACAATTTTACTTTTTTGGTAGCGTAAAAAAACACCTTGTAACACCAAAAAAGCCGTGTTTTGGTGCCAATTCTTTTGCGCAATTTACTCGGGGTTTTTAAATTTAGCGTTTTTCCGCGCTGTGGTGACTAAATAAAATTTTTTAAACCCCCAAAAAAAAGACATTTTTTTTTGGGGCAAAAATTCCCAAAAGCAAAGGTTAAATTTAAAAGTTTTACTCTTGTTTTACGAAAAACCCACGCCATTGTAACACGCTACAAAGCTCGTATTTTTGGCTCCCAAATTTCTTTGCGCAATTTAATCCGGGGTTAAATTTTTTGGTTGTTTGCGCGGGGTGACAAAAAGAAAACGTTTATTTCACCCGCAAAAAAAGACATTTTTCCTGTAGCAAAATTTCACAAGTAAAGGGTTTAAATTTTAAAATTTTTTCTTTTTTGTGTAGCGTAAAAACACCCCATTGTAACCCCTTTCAAAGCTCTTTTTTTGGTTTGCTAAATTTCCCTTTGCGCAATTTAATCCAGGGGTAATTAAGCTTTGTTTGCTGCTGTGGTGACTAAAAAAAAAAGTTTTATTTCCCGCCAAAAAAAAGACTTTTTCCTGACATAATTCCGGGGGCAAAAAGGTTATTTACTTTTTTCTTTGTTGTGTTTTAAAAAAAACACGCCATTGTAACACACTAAAAGCTCGTAGTTTTTGGGGCCAATTCTTTTGTGGAAATTTACATCCGGGGGTTTAAATTAACGTTTTCGCTGCTGTGGTGACAAAAAAAAACTTTTTTCACCCCCAAAAAAAAAAGACTTTTTTCCCTGTGCAAAATTTCACAAGTGAAAGTTAATTTCAAGTTTTACTCTTGTTGTTAGTGAAAAAAAAAAGCCATTGAAAACCCCCTAAAAAGCCGTAGTTTTTAGCTGCTCAATCTTTTGCGCAATTTCCCCGGGGGTTAAATTTAAGCGTTGTTTGTGCTGTGGTGACTAAAAAAATCTTTTTTTCCCGGCCAAAAAAGAAATTTTTTTTGCATAATTCACAACGAAGGTTTTCAAGTTTACTCTTTTTTTTTCGTAGAAAACCCCCTTTGAACACGCTACAAGCTCATATTTTTGGCTGCCCCAATTTTTTTTGCGAAATTAACACCCAAGGCTTAATAAAACATTTTTCTTGTTGGGGGACTAAAAAAAAACGTTTATTTCACCGCCAAAAAGACATTTTTCCTGTAATAATTCAAAGCGATGTTAAATTTACAATTTTACTTTGTTGTGTCTTTGAAAACAGCCTTGTAACCGTACGAGCTGAGTTTT
Source organism: Phyllomedusa bahiana (assembly GCA_025379985.1). Taxonomy (NCBI): domain Eukaryota; kingdom Metazoa; phylum Chordata; class Amphibia; order Anura; family Hylidae; genus Phyllomedusa; species Phyllomedusa bahiana. Next base: position 97,849 of record JAODAL010011278.1, on the reverse strand, counting down.
TGGTTGTAAATTTTTTTGCGATTTACATCCAGGGGTTAATTTAAAGGTTGTTCTGCTGTGTGGTGACTAAAAAAAAACTTTTTATTTCACCCCAAAAAAAGACTTTTTTCCCTGTAGCATAATTCACAACGAAGGTAATTAAAATTTTTACTTTTTGTGTTGTAAAAAAAACGCCATTGAACCGCTACAAAGCTCGTAGTTTTTAGTCTAAATTCTTTTGCACAATTTACATCCAGGGATTAATAAGCATTGTTCTTGCTGTGGTGACTAAAAGAAAAACGTTTATTTCACCCCCAAAAAAGACATTTTTCCCTGTGAAAAATTCAAAAGCAAAGGGTTTAATTTCAAGTTTTACTCTTGTTGGTGCGTAAAAAAACAGCCTTGAAACCCCGCTACAAAGTGTATTTTTTGGGCTGCTCAATTTTTTGCGCAATTTACACCCGGGGGGCATTAAAAGCGTTGTTTCTGCTGTGGTGACTAAAAAAAAGTTTTTTCACCCCAAAAAAACATTTTCCTGTACAAAAATACAAAAAAGGTTAATTAAAATTTACTTTTTGTGTAGGTAAAAAAACCCCATTGTAACACGCTAAAAAGCTTGTAGTTTTTGGCTGCTAAATTCTTTTGCGCAATTTAACCCAGGGTAAAAAAGAGTTGTTTGTGCTGTGGTGACTAAAAGAAAACTTTTATTTCACCCCCAAAAAAATACATTTTTCTGTAGCTTTTTTCAAAACAGGGTTAATTACAAGTTTACTTTTTTTGTGTAGCGTAAAAAACACGCCATTATAACACGTACAGACTGTAGTTTTTTTTTGCTAAATTTCTTTTGCGCAATTTACACCCGAGGGTTAATTAACGTTGTTCTGCGCGGGTGCTAAAAGAAATGTTTATTTCACCCCCAAAAAAGACATTTCCTGTACATAATTCACAACGAAGGTTAATTACAAGTTTTTGTCGGAAACTCCTCCCATCCCTTGGAATTGTTTACTGTTTTTCCCCCTTTAAAGTTTCCCCTAGTAAAGTGGTGGTCGGTCTCAGGGGTCCATCTTGTTTCCGTTTCCGTTGCCACTATATAAACTCTCAAGCTGATCTCCATTGCTTGATTTTGTGTTAAGCTCCTGTGTGCATCTCTACCCGGGAACTTGCTTTCCTTGTTATTTCCTCACCTTTTGGGGTTTTCCCGCAAACTTATCCCTACATACCCCTCAACTGTGTTTTCTCCTGATTTTCCGGGATCCATTTTACATCTCTCCCTGCCCTGTTCCATCTACATCTGTTTTCGTGGCCCCAACCATCCAACCTTTGGTTTCCCAGCTGTATCCACGTATCGGCGGATATCAAGCCTAAAAAATGGAGCCCGTGGGGGGGTAGCCCGGAAGCTCGTTTCAAACCTTCAAAATGCTATGGCAACATGCGACCGATTTTCACATTGAAAACTAAATGTGATGCTTACAAAGGCCCAAAAATGGTCATAATACCCAAAGTGTAGGAAAAGGGACCCAAACTCGCGAAACGGTGAGATTACCCGCCCGATGGTCCACCGGGAAGTCAAGCCTCTGGCCCACCCACTTCGTACCTGCATGACCCCGAAATTGCCACCTTCAGTTTCGGCGGGATCGTGACAAATTCCGGGGTTCCTCAATCAATGTAGGCTAACTTCGACGAAAACCCCTGCCAATTTCCTACAGAAGATCGAACGTCCTGGGTATTATTATGCTGCTGACGCACAAAGCCATTGCTGGGCTAGTCCTTTACTTGAGGACTCAAGACGCCGGCTGAATCACCTGGGGAGTTCCATCGACGCCTGAGTCAGATTGTTTGCCGATTCCAAATCGCGTGGTGCTACTGCTGATGCTGCGAAATACTATCCTTGCGCCAGGGGCAACGCCCGTTCGACGAGTATGCCATGAACGTTCAAGAGGTGGGCAGTCGACCACCAACTGGAATTGACGCAGCAAAATCTGTCTTTTTTCAGGAAAGGGACTACGCAGTTGTACAGTAAAAGAGTGAACTTGCCCGTGCAGGAGGCCCCTTAAGGTTTGGGATGCCTTCATTTTAATTCACTGCATCCGCTTCCCCCCCCCAATCGATAACCGACAGTTCTGAACGACGGACAGGAGAGGTGGGCTGTCATTAAATTTTATAAAGGGCAAACCCCAAGTCTGTATAGTCCCTGCCAGCTTTCTAGGAACCCCAGGGAAGATCCGCAGGTCCAGCTGCCAGGAATTGAGCCCTATGCAAGTGGATTCCATAGCTAAACGCGAGAGCTCAGAACAGAAGGGAGCACCCGGCTCCGGAAGTCTTTGCTTCTATTGTGGAAAGTCTGACCACTCCCTTATCACTGCCTTAGCCGTCCCACGGAGACTGGTGGCAGCCCATTATGGACCACGATAGCTCCAGTATGCGAGAATCAATTGCTTCAGAACAGATATCTGAAACACAATTATCCATTCTATCTCATCGGTGGCACCTCATTATTGAAGAACGAAAACATAAAGACTCTCATTACTTCCTTCCCCGCAAGTTCGGGTAACTATCAATGGGTATATTTACCTCAGCTATGGTAGACTCGGGGGCAAGTGGCCAACTTTCATTGGACCTGCTCTTTTGCCTCAGAAGCACCGACACAACCACCCCTCGGGTGTCTAAATTTCAGAAAAGACTCTCACGTGGTAAATGGAAAACAGTAGATGGGATCCCCCACTGAACTCAGGGCAGTGGACCAAGAGACAGAAACACTTGAGATCTTTATGAATCCCATCATCCCCCCCCCCCCCCCCCCCCCCCCCCCCCCCCCCCCCCCCCCCCCCCCCCTTCGGTGAAGTCCTGTCTTGCCTATTTGATCTCTTCCCCACACTTCCCCTGTCCATCCTGGCCGACCCTGGCTACAAGCACAGTAACCCAGCTTATCAACTGGGAAACCAGGGAGAGAAGCTTCCCAGCGGGAGGATGCCCTTTCCCTGCAGCTACTATTGAACAAAAGCACCCGATGACCCCAGCTCAAGATAATAAAATCAGTCGAGCTACCCTTGGAATACAGGGGAATTTGCGGACGTCTGCAGCAAACCAGATATGCAGACAGCTCCCCCACACACCGACATGATGATTGCCCATAGACTTCGCTTCCAGGTCTGCACCTATCTTTTGGAAACATTCTACCCCTTGGGCCAGGTCCCTGAATTAAAAGCCCTCTAAGGGACTACATAGAAGAAAAATTGGCACAAGGGTTTACTTCCGCCCATCTTGCTCATCCAGCGGGGGCTCCAGATCTTGTAAGAAGAAGGGACGGTTACCTTTAAGACCTTGCATTGACTACAGAGAAACTTTAACAAATTACCATCAAAAACCGTTTATCTCTAACACTGATCTTGAGCTACTGGACCCGAGGCTGTAGAGAGTGCATTCTGCGAAGATCTTTTCCATAATTAGTCTTCGAGGCGGGCCTATAACTTGGTTCGAATAGAATCTGGAGATTGAATGGAAAACTGCCTTTAGGTCAGTTAATGGCACTTTGCATATTGTGTGATGCCTTTTGCTTTGTATTGACTCTGCCACTTTTCAAACATCTCCGTCTATGGACATCTTCAGAGGACCTCCTGGATCAATTCATGTCTTTTTTTCTGGCTTGATTTCACTGATTTTCTCCAGCTCTAAGGAAGAACTCCAGAGAATGTGAAGCTTGTTCTGAGGAGGCTTTAAGACGGAGAAAATCCAACTTTACATCGCAAGATTGAAAAGTGGTGAATTTCATCAGACCGTGCGATCCAATTCCGTGGTTACAATATTTCACCCTCATGGTATACAATGGACTCTAGCAAGATTTAAAAGCAAATAATAGACTGGGCTACCCCCAGGAAACATAAAAGATGTCTTCCAAACGTTTCATTAGGTTTTCGCGCCACCTTCTCTAGACGCTTCATCAGGAATTTCAGAAATAATCTCCAATCACACAGTTGACTTAAGCAAGTGAAATCTTTTGGTTTGGTCTCCTCAAGCACAAGAATCCTTTTCTCTCCTAAAGGGCCAAATGTGCCACTCCGCCCCGGTGTTAGCTTCATCCTGACCAGAACTCGCCCTTCATTGTGGAAGTAGATGCTTCAGACTGTGCTGTTAGGGGCTATTCTGTCTCAAAGGAACGGAGAACACAAGAGTTTTATTACTTCCTTGTCGCATTTTTCTCCCGACGTTTATCACCCGCTCCTGTGAGGAAATATGATGTGGGGATTAAAAGAACTATAGCTATCGTTGCAGCTTTGATATCGAATGAGACATCATTCTTCAGGGATAACCTCACAGCCAAATAATGTACTCACTGATCACGTAATATGGAATTCGTTTAGACGCCAAGTTGTCTATCTCCTCGCCAAGCTCGATGGGAGTATTTTTCTCAATCATGTTCAACTTTGTAATCTCTTACAGGCCCGGATCCGCATGCAAGGCGGAGGATGCTCTATCAGAATGTTTCTCCATGATTCCACTCCTTCTATTCACCTAGAACATCATTCCTGAGTTAATGTTGTGGGCCCCCAAGTAATCCATATAATAAGACTTGTTAAGAGATAGAGGCGGCCTCTAGGACCTGTCACTTTACTAGCCCGACACCTGATGATGGTACAGATCGGTGCTTAAACAAAAGCATGTGGACCCACCGGCAGCGACTTACATCCCCGAAACCGATAAGCACTGAAGATTCTGAGGCTTAGCCCATGATTCGAAAGAATGCTGGTACAATAGGAGTTCAGAAGCGCAGGACATTTTTATCCGATTCTTTTTGGTGGGCCCTATTCTCTACAGGATGTAAAGAAGTATGTGACATTCATGTGACATCTGTGCGAGTGCAAAACTCCACGTTTCTTCCCAACGGGTTTGTCTTACAACCATTGCCGGTCCCCTCTCGCCCTTGGGTTATTTCCCATGGATTTATCGTAGATCTACCTTACTCTCAGGAGGAAAGAATACCATTCTCGTGGGTAGTTGAACCGACTTCCCAAGCTGCAATTCATTACCATGTACCGCTCTACCCTCTGCAAGGACACCGCGACTCATAGTTCAAAATCGTGTTTCGTCTTCAATGGTGTCAGGATGAAGTTATTCAGGATCGTGGGTGCAGTTTTCATCCAAATTTTAGCGGAGTTCTTGTTCAGCCCTTAACATTGATATTATCTATCAACCGCCTTTCACCCACATATCTAACGGACAGGACTGACACGACAAATCAGACTGGAACCTACCTGCGAGCTATATTTCGTCACTACAAGATGACTGGGTGATTCTGTTCATGTGGCCGAATTTTCGTACAACTAAATTCCAAAATGCTTCCACCAAACTAACTCCTTTCTTTGCACAATTTGGGAGGTACATCCAAATTTCTTCCAAAATTCCCATGCTGTTCCACATATTCCAAGCTGCTGCGGAAGGATCTCTTGCTATTAACAGCAATAATTTACAGCTACTAAAAGAAACACTAGAGAGGGCTCAAGAAAATTACAAGAAGATGGAGATAACATCGTTAGCGCCTGCACCAACTTTTAAGAGTGGGAGATAAGGTATGGCTTTCCACCAGGAAATTGTGAAACTTAGAGTCCCTTCACCAAAATGGGACAGAAGTTTGTCGGGCCGTATAAGATCATCAATATAATCAGTCCAGTAAGCTTGTTTCGGCTTCAATACTCCCCCCTATCTATGAAATCCACCCTGGTTTTTCTTGTCGTCTCTGACTAAAGCCCTGCCACTTGCCAACCCCTTTCCGGGACGTGTTCTCCTCCTCCTGATGCAGTAGAGATTGATGGGCAAGAAAGTATGTTGTGGAGCAAATCATGGACTCGAGAATTTTCAGAAACCAGCTACAATACCTCATTAAGTGGCAAGCTTATGGGCCCGAAGAGAATTCATGGGGAACCTGTGTCGTAACATCAATGATCCTGACTGATAAGACATTTCATCAAAAGACTCCCGGAAAGACCAAGTCAGTATCGTCCTCGAGGGCCCGCTGTTGAGGTTGGGAGTAATGTTCAGGAATATCCTGCATACCTTCGGAACTTGTTTAACTGTAGTTTGCCCTTAAGTTTGCCCACAGTCAAGAGCGTGGATCGTATGTGTTCTCAGGCTGGGTTAGCATCTTGTTTCCGCGTTCTCCTTTGCCTGCCTATTTAACTCCTCATGCCTCGATCTCAATTGCTTGAGTATGTGTTTAAGCTCCTGCTGTGCAGTCCCCTCTAGCCTGGAACTGCTCTTTCCTTGTTTGTTCCTCACCTTTTGCGGTTTACCCATGCAAACTACTGATACCTACATTTCGCTCAACTGTGCTTCTCCTGACCTTGGCCTGGATCCACGTCTCATCATCTGCTGCCTCCTGTTCCAGTCTCTACATCTCGAACTTCGCTAGTGCCCAACAGCCAGTCCAAGCCATTGGATTCCAGCTGTATCCACTAGTATCGTGACACTCTGAGACAAGATGAGACACCCCCCAAAAATCGCTGTATAAAAATGAGTTCTTTAGTATCAGCTAATACAAGCAGCCGCGGCAGCACCTTCCCTAATCAGTACAGTGAGAGCGGTATAAGCTCCCAGCGTCGCGCCCGGACTTATATAGTTCGGTGACGTGACAGAATCCCGCCAGTCTCTGATTGGCTTCATCTCTGCACATGTCATGCAGACTATGCCCTTCTTCCTCCCAGAGTGCTTTGCCCCATGTAACGCCATGTGCTCGCAGCCATTTTATCAATCAAAAGCACACTTCGTTCACCCGAAGTACCCCAAACTTCGACTTCGTTCAGAACCGAAGTTTTCCTGAAATTCTAAACGAATTCCACTTCGTTAGAATCAATTCGCCCATCTCTAATTATAACCTATGGAGAAGTATTGACCAATCACATGCAAATGCGGGACAGTTCAAAATACAGTAAAAAGGCAGAAAAGAGCTGTATTTTTAACTGTCCCGCCTTTTGATTGGTCAATACTTCTCCATAGGTTTTAATGGGTCACTATCGCTCCTATTCTGATTGGCTGGTTTCTGCTGACCAATGAGAAGCGCTTACAGAATTTGAGTTACTGTATTTCCCGGAAATTTCCAAGATCCTATTCCTGATGTTGCGCCGTTCTAGATTTTTGGAACGTGATTTGTTTTATGTTTTTTTTTTTAGAAGGTTTGAGCTCTTTTTCTGAAAATGTTTTACACCTAATAAAAACGTTTTTTTTATAATCATACTCCATTCCGCACGGAGCTGAGAGCCGAGATGTATTTCTTTTGCGATCTTCTATATGTTTCCTCTCATGTTACGTTCTCGCTCCACTTCCCCTCCTCCGGCTCATTTAGACCACATTCAACGAAGTCTGCCTGTCGGAGCTGTCAAGCGCTGCAATGCGCCGCACTTTGCCGAGCCACAATCATACATGCCTCGGAGTATTCGAATGAGCCGCGTCCTGGCCCAGAACGCTCACACCGCGCCCATTGCACGCCCCTTCATGTTAGGCGCAGCCGAAAGTGGCGATGGCTGCGCCTAACATCGCATCCCTGCGTCCGACAGGGGATTTGGATCAGTGAGCCGCAGTTTTCGCCAGAAAACAGGCGCAACTCCTGATCATACATGTCGCCCTAAATACTTATCTCAATTACCATTGTACCTTCACCAAACCCATTATATACAGGTGACAACTAAAACCTTTCACTTTTATAAATACTTTCCATCATTTTTCTACTTTCAAACATCCAACTTTAAACAATACAATTTTCCAACTGTTTCTAACTGCTTATTTTCCTGCTCTTTCTTCCACTATGGCTATTGCAATCTTCCCTTTTGATAATGTTCCACTGTCCAATGAGTAACACATAGCTCATTGCCAATATAGCTCCACCCGCACACTAGGTCTAGCATACAAAGCACTTTACACCCTAAAGGGCCGTTCACACGGCTTATTTTAGGCACAGATTGCAGCCGTTTTGCGCGCCGTACTGCGCTGCAATACCGCTGGAATCCGTCCCAGCCATTACGGTAATCCACAGTTCTCATACAGAACCATGGATAATGGATGTCTATGGGGCCGGCAGGCAGCGCTCCCGCCCCTTATTCAAGCCGTATTGCGGGCGGAATCCGTCCTGCAATTACGGCTTGAATAAGCCGTGTGAACCGGCCCTAAGAGCTAAATAGCTATATTCTATGGTGTCGTCACTATTCTCTACAATAGCCATTATATTTAATATAAAGAGCAGTTTACACCTATATACCAATCCAAAATCATTGTGCTGTCAATATCTGTTCAGACCTACTCATGGAGACATTCACTCCTCCTTGGACAGGAATTTCCTTTGTTCACACACAGGACATCATATGCAGCTGTGTGACCTTTCACCTTTCACAGAAAGTAAAGCTAACACGAATCCACCATTCACTCCACACAAAAGGCTGTGTTATATTCAAACAACACACATATATATATATATTATAATATATTATAATATATATATATAATATATTATATATATATTATATATATATATATATATATATATATATATATACATGAATATAGAACCACAATCACATCTTCTCATATTTATCAAGGTTCTTGGATCAGACTTACTATAGTGATTCAGAAACAGCTGGACAGAGAAGCAATACTTGAAGAGACAGAATATATAGTAAGCAGACATAAAATATATTGCCTACCTTTTTGATTTGATGTGCAACTGCTTATTCTGCTGTTCAAGTATTGATCAGCCCTTGGTTTCCGGATGCCCAAATCTGTTGTCTGCCCACCCAGGGACGCCATATTGTCGTAGCTTAATAAAGCATTTCAGATGTTGATCGGGTTTTCAAATTGAAAATCAGTTGAAAGTAAAAATAGCCAGGATTTATTCAATGCAAGCATTGGAGACACACAGTATACAGCATGTTGCCTATACTATTTCAAGTTGTGTCTCACCCTAGCTCCAAGTAAGTTCTAACGTTTTATAACCCTTCTTCTGCAAGAATACATTAGCCACTCTGTTTGTAACTTACAAAAACTATCTAGATCCTATACGTTGGTTTAAAGTTAACATTTCCATATGGAGCCCACATCTGGGTGTTTCCTTACTGAAACAAAGAACCTTGTTCCTTTGAATAGGTCTATACCTCCAGCCCATATATTTCCAATTATTGGACGAGGGGTCCCATGTCTATTAACATTCCAAATACATCAGTGTTCTTTGGAGAGAACAAAGACTTTGATGAAAAGTATATAAAGAGTATATATAAAATCATATAAAAGTATAAGAGATTTAAATATTACCCTCACAATAGTAAAAGTGTACTACACAGAGAACAAAGGGACAACGAAATGTAAAGTGGGAGGGAGAGAAGAGGGAAAGAAGATAATGGGAAGAAAGGAGAAAAGAAGGTACATGGGAGAAAGGGTCCTAGAAGAGTGGGTGGTGGCATATAGAAGGAAATTAGAAATAGATGGTGGCATGTGTAGAGGAGTTAGGAATGAGTAAGAGCCGGAGGGGGCGGGGAGGGGTTAGATCAGAAGGAACGTGGTCAGGGATACATAGAAGGTTGGACTGCAGGGGCTTGAAGGAAATAAGAGATACAAACCAATGGTAAATAGGCAGCGGGTAATAGGAATATCAGTGTATGGATGGTAAGACAGGAAAAATGAAACAAAGGTATGCAGAAAATAGACACCTGGGATACAATGGTGTATGCTTGTATACTTATGCAGTAATCTGGTCGCACGAGTATTTGTATGATCTATCGACCTACTATTTAGAAGAAATTTTGACACGATTTGCATCATATTGGAGTACCGTGGATCTCTTCCTATTAGTGCATGTCGGATCCAGCCAACCCCTTTCCACTGAGCACCCATGACTTTTCCTGAGTTTCTCCATATTTCCCCGGGTGTGCGTGACTTCTACCTATTATTACTGTGGACCTTCATATGGGCTGATGCCCATTGCAGAGACTGGCATGTCTCATTCTAAATGGACCACAGATCCCAAAACAGATTGTCCACAGCAGCAACATCAAGAGACAAAGGCAGAGGGAGAGGCGGACTATGAAAAACATGAATGTGCCAGCGGAATCCGAACCAGGGAGTCATAAGAAAACTCTGCTCATGGCAGCAGGCTGGACCAGTCATCTTGGCACGCTGACACAAAGTGGTGAAGGTAGTTACCCAGGACCTGGTTGACCCTTTCAACTTCACCATTCAACTGTGGATGATAGGCAGAGGAAAAGTCCATTTTCACTTCTAGTTGAGAACAGAGAAGGGTAGGTTGGTTATGAAGTCCATTGCAATGTGGGTCCATGGGATGTAGGGAATAGCCAAACATTGCAGCAAGAATGCTGGTTTGAGGTGAGGCGTTTTGTTGCGGGCACAAGTGATACAAGATTCCACAAATTATTTGACATCTTTAACAAGATCTGACCACCAGTAGAAACGAGAAATTAGTTGACAAGATTTTCACACCCCGGGGTTCCCGGCTACCAGAGAGCAATGACCCCATTTTAAGATCCTCCTCCATAGTGCATGGCACAAGTCTTGCCTGGGGGAACATGTTGGAGGTCTATGGGAGCTGCAGAGATCAGGCGTTCGGGAGGTATGATGTACCGGATGGCTACCTCTTTCCCTATAATGTCTGAAGCATGGAAAAGAGCATCGGCCTTGAAGTTCTTCTTTGTTGGATGGACATGGATCAAGAAATTGAACCGGGAGAAGAAGAGGGACTACCTGGCTTGTAGTGGATTTAGTTGTTGTGATGTCTGGAGGTACAAGAGATTTTTGCGTTCAGTATATATATTGACTGGATGACGAGCCTCTTCCAGGAGGTAGTGTCACTCTTCTAAGGTAAATTTTATGGCCATTAGTTATCAATCCCCGATTGTATAATGTTTCTCTGCTGGAGAAAATGTTTTGGAGAAGAATCCACACATGATAATCTTGCCTTCAGGATCTTTCTGCATGAGGACTGCTCCAGCTCTCACAGAAGAGGCATCAACCCAAGGACTGGCACAGTAGAGGATCAGATTCTCTTCACGTCGACGGGACCACTCTTGCTGCATCAGGTGGGTTCTGTCCACTTGCATGAACTCTTCAGCAGAAGGCAGTGGAGGAGGTAGTGGAGGCATTTAAAACACCAGAGCAAGACAGGGTAGGCAGCATGACCAGACCGATTTGCGTTAATGACGGGAGCTCCTCTTGTCTCTCAGTAAAGCACATGTCAATACGAGTGGTCAAGTGGATAAGGTCACTCAGGGAAGATGGAAGTTCCAGTGCCCCCAGCACATCCTTTATTCTGCTGGAGAGACCCTTCTTGAAGTTGGCTCTTAGGGCTGCTTTGTTCCAGGACTATTCTGAGGCCAGGGTGCAGAACTTTAGGGTCCTCATCAAATTTCGGCGGCACAAACAGTTATAGCTTGGGGCCGACGGGCGTCACTTGAGCCATAGATGCTGAGTAAGCCACAGGTGAAGGCTGCTGTTCCTGGGCAGTGAGAAGCTGCCGCTTCATGGCAGCCAGTTGGTTGAGCTGCAGCGCCTGTTGAGTGATCTGCTGTAATTGCTGAGCTACAACCGTGGTGTTATCTCAGATGCTTGGCAGAGGCACCTTGGTTCTGATCCAGAGTGGATTCACTGGACCACCACATGCAATGGTATAAGCCACACCAGGGAGCGGAGGCTAAGTGGCAGCTGGTTTTCACCAGAGCCCGCCGCAAGGTAAGATGGTCTTGCTGCAGTAGGCGACCCCCAGGTCACTACCCTAGCTGCTACTTGCCTGCGGTTTATATGCTTTTTCACTTGGATCCTTAGTGCTCTGCGGAGATTTTAATCTGGCCCTCCATCCTGCTGTTGATACTGTAGTCGCTAAAATAGTGTTCAGATGTTGATCGGATTTTCAAATTAAAAATCAGTTGAAGGTAAAAATATCCAGAATTTATTCAATGCAAGCATTGAGAGACAATATCCAGTATACAGCATTGCATATACCCAAAATGTCTGGCCATCTCCATTCCAGTTCATGATTTTATGGTCCCCTTCTTCTGCAAGAATACATTAGCCAATCAGTTTAAACCACAAAGCCACTTGTTAATTTCCTAGCGGCTGATTTGAAACATGCTAATACATATATATTACAAACAACACCTTCTGAGATATTCTGCTGGTCAACCAAAGACTCGTGTTCCTTTGAACAGGTCTATACATCCAGGCCATATGATTTCAATTATTAGGCTCTTTCCTGTCTGCCTGGTCGAGGGGCCCCCAAGTCTATTAACATTCCAAATAAATCAGTGTTCTTTGGGGAGAACAAAGGATTTTATAATAGTATATAAAATCACATGGGTATATATAACATTGATAAATATTGCCCTCACATTACCTTGACAGGTAATTTGCTCTTTCACTGAGCAAATTGAACAAAATCAAGAGGCTGCTTCATATCATGCAGTTATGTGACTTATCTCCTCTCGGATCATGCACCGATCTATTGCATATTTGCTATCCCTGTTAAGAGGCTTGGAGCCTTCACGTGGAGGCTCAACAAGACCCTGTTAGATGATACTTTATGCCTATCAGACCTGACACAGTCCATCAAAAATTTCATATCTGATTATTCCTTCGAACCTACATCCCCACAACTGAAAAAGGAATCCCTCAAATGCGTGCTGAGAGAGATACTTATAAAGCATGGATCTAGAATAAAAAGAGATGCGGCGGTAAAGATGGAGAAATTTTTGTCTCAGTTAGCTTCTTTGAAACTGTTCATAAAAACTGAAAAAGGGAAGAGAACCTCAGACTCCTGATCCAAACCCGACATGATACACTTCAGATACTTGACCATAAACACAAAAGGTACAAACAGATTTGTGCTAACACTTTCTACCAGTGGAGCAATAAACCTGGCAAGATGTTAGCTCGAGCATTAACGAATAAGAAGGCTTCGAATATGTCTCGGCAGTGAAAACACACAGGGGTACAACGGGGCATAAGACACCTGACATATTCGAAGCCTTCCGTATGTATTATCATAATCTTTACAATCTTCCCAAAGCTAATTCCAAGGGGTAAAAGGGAAAAATTGCTATAATTTATTAATGGCACGGCCGTCCCAAAGATTTCCCCTGACAGGTGTGATACGTTTAAAAGGCCCTTTTCACCAGAGGAAGCTTGAGCTTGGCTGTTGTGGCCTTACATGCCAGGAAAAGCCCAGCGCAGGTGGGTATACCGCAATTTTTAAAAAAATGTTAGCTAGTGATCTTACTGACGCTATCCTTGACTATTAATTTGATCTCTTCCCCAGCCCCTTTCTGCCTGCCTTCATAGGTGTCCATATCAGTGATTCTGAAGGAGGGAAAGGATCCTCTTCTCTGCTTGAGCTATAGGCCCATATCCTTGCTCAACACAGATACCAAACTCTTTGCAAAACTAGCCCCTAGGTTGAAGGGAATATTAGGGGATCTGCTCCACTTGGAACTTGTAGGGTTTGTCCCAACTAGAGAGGCCCGAAACAACACTCTCAAAGCTTTCTCACTTATCCACCAGGCCAAAATGGTGGGAGTGCCCTGTATGCTGCTAACTCTAGATGCTGAAAAAGCATTTGACACGGTAGACTGGGATTTCTTAAGGGCTATGAAATTAGGGGCAGGTATTGATCCATTGATTTTGCAGCGCATAATGGCCCTGTATCACCACCCTCATGCGCAGATCCATATAAATGGATCATTGTCTGTGACTCTGAGACATTGACAATGGCACCAGGTAGGGGTGTCCGCTCTACCCTATGGAACATCTCCTGCAAGTTGCTAGAAACAACCCATATATAAAGGGCAAACAAACACACGTGTGGCCAGCTCACTTATGGATGGAGGTTGAAAGCGGTGGTGCATGGAGGAGATAGCGGGCAACTGGCTGAAGGCAAACAACGTTCCAAAGCAGGGGGATCCAGCACCAATCGATAAAAATTCCACTTTTATTGAGAATACATTAAAATGACATGATGAACAGCACTGGCATCGGCTACCTAAGCTGACGCGTTTCAGGATGTACTCCCTTATTCGTAGCATCATAAAGGGGCTTCGACTCCAGGGTGAACACAGGGTGTACACTAAAGGCAACATGTATGAACAGGACTGCGCCAGAAGTCTGGCGTATTTTCAGCCGGACATCTAGCACAGCCCCGTTCACTATACTTTTAAATCGCCTGCACGCCAGTATCAGACACATTACAGAGCACACGCGGCACTTTGTAATGCGCCTGATTTCGGGGGCGGAGGCAGGGCGCACTAGTACCGCTCTAGTACCGTACAAAGCTATAGATTTATAGCTTCAGTATGGCAATTCCAGGGGCATTACTGCTGGAACAGGTAAACCACTTTAAAAGTGTCATCTTAGCGCTAGAATGCGCCTGATTTATGACCCCCGTTGTAGACCGGGTTCATAAATTCAGGCGCATTCTATACTAATGTAATGTGCTTAAAAACTGCTGTCTAAGCACCATAAATCATACATGTTGCCCTAAATGTTCTGCTTTTGCTGATGACCTTTACACTACATTACAGACCAAAAGTTTGGACACACTTTCTCCGTCCAAGAGTTTTCTGTATTTTCAGGACTACTTTCGTGACACTGGTCTAATTTCCATTCCTTGTGTTCTTTAGCCCAAAAAAGTCTCTTCTGCTCGTTGCCTGTGCAGTGGTTTCCTAGACTTTTTTGGGCTAAAGAACACAAGGAATGGACATTAGACCAGTGTCACGAAAGTAGTCATGAAAATACAGAAAACTCTTGGAATGAGAAGGTGTTTTCAAACTTTTGGTCTGTACTGTATATCTCTCTCAGCCTACGATCTCCTTGCCAGTCTTGTTGACGGTGTTGGATGGTTTTGGATCTTTGAGCAATTTTAAAGTCAATCTCACAAAGAGTGTAGCTCTTAGCATCAATCTTGGGAGGGAAGAGATTGAACGATTAGAGTGGAAATTTCCCTTTGTTTGGACACAAAAATCCTTTAAGTATTTGGGAGTTCATATTCTAGCTCATCTGCAGCATACTTATGAACTGAACTTTGCTCCACTACTTAGTTTTCTTTTCTCTGACCTGTCACAGTGAGATCAGAAGGATTTCTCTTGGCTAGGCCATATCAATATTGTGAAGATGAACGTTCGTCCCCGCCTTTTGTATCTGTTTCAGACAGTCCCTCTCTCTCTCTGTCTGGATCCTTTTTTAGAATGGTGGATAAACATATTAGATCCTTTAGGCCAATAAAAGGCCTAGGATAGCCAAACATACACTTATTATGCCAAAAGTGAAGGGGCGGCTGTCTCTGCTAGATGTAAAGGCTTATTATTTGGCAGCTACTAGGGTTGTTGATTGGTTCCATTTTAGACATTCAAAAACCTGAGTGTGCTTGGAGGAATCGTTGAGTAGCGTGTCTCTATCGACTGTTCTTTGGACTGCAGTTAATTAACTACCCACATCTAAGATTGAGCTCCTACCTTGGATCTCACAAATTACACGCAATCGGAATTATTCTGCTCGGGTGGCTCCCTGACCCCTGTTAGTGGCAATCTTGCTTTCATTGTGATGGGCTTACCCAGCATCTCTGGAGTTAGGGTAAGGTCATTAGTATTCGACAAAGTTACCACAAATTCATCTTTAAAGACTTGGGAGGAGGTAGTTGGAGTGTTGGGGGGGGGGGGGGCATCATTTGAAAGGCTGCAACATATGCAGATTAGATATGTTTACATGGAAAATAAACTAAAAATGGATCTGCACAAGGCCCTAATTCCCTATATGTATCAGTAACACATCTCCTGTTCACCTAATCTCTCAAATATACCATATGATTATACAGGTGTTAACCAAAACACCCCCTAATAACCAAACTGGCTGAGAATGTGAAATTCAGAGTTCAGTTCCGGAGGAGGACTGGGCTTGCATATGCTAGCATTCAAGCCACTGGCCTTCTGTCAACTCCAGGAATTAAACTTTAAAATCATTTCACGTTGGTATAGGCTATCTACTTTGCTTCATAGACTATTCCCATCTGTATCCCCTAGTTGTTGGAGGTTCGGCCGGGCTGACAGGAACATGGTGCATACTGTATTTGGTGGGAATGCCCGATTATTTATGCCTTCTGGAGTAAAGTAATTGATATCATAACGCTAACTACAGGCATACAGTTGCAGAATGACCCAGCAGTCCTTCTCCTGTCAATGATCCCCATCGCGACTTATACCTTGAAGGGGTATTTCATCGTCTTCATGTTAATTGCAGCCAGGGTCCTGATACCGAGGCTTTGGAGTCCACCACTCCCCCTTCCCTATCTGACTGGTTTAAGGAGACTTCTTTTCTCTATGGAGAAGCTGAGATTAGACAATAACCTTATGAGAGAAAGATATAGTGGAACTTGGAGGATGTGGATCGAATTTATCAACTCATCAGAATATGCCACATACATGTATTTTATATGAGAATTTACTTCTATCCATGACCTCTCCCTCTGGGGCTACATCTCTATTAGACAGTTCCTTTTATTTCATTCCTTCTAAGAATGCCAGAATTGTGGATGTCACTGATCTCTTTTGAGATACCTATTGACAACATTGCAATTGTTTTCTTTTTTTTGTAGGTTTTAGTTTTCCTTCTCCTCTTTTCAGAAGATTTTTTTATCTAGATTGTGAAGTAGAATTAAATTTAACTGTAATATGAATTGATAATCCAAGCATCCATTTTAATTTCTGTCAGCCATTTTGTGTTAGCTAGAATCTTAATGTTAGAATAACTGGTACTAATAATCTAAAAATTCTGACTGTGTAAGCTGACTATGAAAAGTACAAAAACATGTTATTCTTACCATCACACCATTTGTTTTAGGAGGCATACTATTTTCAACATTTTCAACTATTTTTCAACAAGAGGGCACAGTGTCCTAAAATTTAAGGACATACAAACATTGTATCTAGGCTAGATGTCATCTAGGATTAATCATTAAGACCTAGAAAGAGGAATCAACATATTCTAATAAATCTGATAATTAGTAACATAAGATATACATTAAGGGTGCCAATTGGTTTGAGACGTATGGCCCATACCATTGCTTTTATCACTGATTGGATTTTGATGTAACGCCTAAAACCTTTAAAAGATACTGTAATTCAATAAAATTTATTCTGATCATCCTTGACTAGAATCCCAACGCGTTGTCATTATTTGATCGTGGAAGACTGAGAAGTTCCGTTTCAGTTGGTGTTTCTGCCCGGTTCAGAATACCTAGCCAAGGTGGTGAACAGGCGTCTATCCGAAGCGGCTTGTTCGAGAGAATCTGGATTTACATCTGGCCAATGGTGAGCTTTTCTCCCACTAAATTCAAGCTTCTCTCGCAAGTAGCTCTCTGTCCTGTTCTCATGTTAGCAGGGACTTCTGTAATCACTCTTCCACGTATCTTTTAGTTGTTTAAGTTGTTTAAGGACCAGTTAAAGAAGTGTGTTATTCCTTTGCTTGCTTATTGTATTGAATTTAAGGTTGTTGTCATGTCAGTACAGTAGGCATAGAGTTTTTACTCTTGGGTTTGATTTTTGCTGTGTACTTTAGCACTTCTGTGTTCTGTGTTGGTTTTACAGCTTGTATAAATTTATCTATTGATTTTCTCTTTATCTGGTATTTGCTTATGTGTTTGCTCTAGGAACATGCTGTTATTTCTGCTGTGTTTCTTTTGTTAGGTGCGCCTGCCATCTTGCGGTGAGATAAATTGGTACTCAATTTAAAGTATATTACAAGATATATGCACTTAGTCTGAACTGTACTAATTTTTGCCTTTGTTTTAAGTTGCTTATATGTATTGTTTTTGATTCATGAGTATTATCTAACTGTAAGCTTAACTGTTTATCATAATAAGCCACATATAGAATTATATCGTAAGTCAATTGATATAGAAGTGAGATTATCTGTATTTTAACTGTACTGTATTGTTGAAACAAGGCATCACACAATCTCCATAGCTTCCAAAATTATTGTGGTAAAGTGAAGAGAGTTCCACTGAGCACCGGGTGCTCAGTGAAGAGCATATAGAAAGCCTTTAGCTGGCTTGACGAAGCCCGTACTTTTTCTCTGGTGATTAGAGGCTTCCAGGTGAAAAATGGGGAATGCATCGTCTTCCTGCAAAAAGATGCAGAAAGGGCCTTTCTCTGATGAGAATCAATAAGTTCTCTATGTTATAGGAAGTCCAATGACCCATATGTTGAATACATATGGAATAGAAGTACACCACTACTGGAATAATTGGAGATTGTGTATGCCTGAACTGCCTCAAGAGGGTACTTGGAATCTAGAGCTATTGCATGGTATAGCCTCCTGTTGTAAAGATCAGAAAGAAAGGGAAATGTTTTGTAATTAGATAAGTGAAGCTAGGTCACAACTTCAAGCTTCAGGAGATTCCCCAGATAACACTGGTGAGTCCACTGCAACACCTCCAGTCCCTACAAACACTACTGCATCCACATTAGATATTGCTAAACTACAAAAGTTAATGAGTGTTACAGATAATGATGAAGATGATATCTTCACATGCCTAGTGCATAGCATACGGAGTTAGATCAGATGAGACCTTAATGTAGCACTCAAAGGCAGAAGCAAGCAGCCCTGACACAAGCACTACTGATCCCATCTCTTCAAAGATGGAAACATCACTGCACACACCCACAGCATCAGATAGTGATCATACAGCCTCGGCTGTATATCCATCTCTGCCAGTATCTTCATCACCAGTAACTCCTAGTGTCCTACTTATAGAATCTCCTGGCAGTGGTGGCCAGGAAGTCTTAGTGTCACCTACAAAGGAAAAAAGCACTGCATTAGGGGATGACTCGTCACTCACGGGTACATTTACTCCTCTTCCTCAAAAAAGCATACATCATAACCTACTACTACACCCACCAGCATACGATACACATGTCTCTAGCCCATTAATGGGATCGGGATACACACACATCGACCCTTCAAACATCTTAGAGGGTGGAAGGACATGTAGTGGGACACAAGGAGAAGGGACAGTAAAGTTAAACCCTCTACAAACCATTACAGGCCCACAAGGAGAAGAATGGACCATGAGAAGACCCTACACACCTAGTGATTTATTGGGCTTAGCTAAGCAAGTGGGAGATTACAAGAAAACCAGAAAAGAGGCCTGGGAGTTAATAAACAAAATGTTTGTTACCCATAACATGATAGGTCAGGACGTAGTACAATTATTACATTGTATATTTACACCAGCAGAATACAGAAATCTCCTTAAAAACTCAGCTTATGGTGAGGTTCCACCAAATCTTTAGGCAGACCCCCGGGTAGCCTGGAATATCATTATGAGAAATTACTTTGATGAATTCAAAAGAGAGGTAGATTGGAAAGCCATCAATGATATTCAATAGGAAGCCAAAGAGTCAGTTAGGGAATATCATCACAGGTTTATGAAAATTGTGAAGGAAAATAGTGGTGATCAGGACTTGAATGAAATTGCTGCTATTAAACCTTTGCTTACACAAACCTTTGTGCAAGAGTTACTTAAACATCTGAAAGCGAGGTTAACTATTCAACTGCCCAACTGGAAGTCACTAAACATGGGTGATATTCTCAGTAATCTTTATGCTCATGAAATTAATTTGGAACAAGCAAAAATCAAGAAAGAGGAAAAATTGATGCAGTTAAAAATCAATGAAAAGGAAGATAGGATGAGAAGAGCCAGAGGAGGAAGATATATAAATCCCAGAAGCAGGGTTAGATTTAACATTTCTTCTTCTACACAGGCAAACCCTACTTCTATCTCTTACAGGTCTCCTGAAGATTTGAGATGCTACAATTGCCAAGAAAGTGGGTATTTTGCCAAAGATTGTCAACGCTGTAAAAGAGAGCGCCCGAACAAGCCCAGAGAAGACTTCTGACTAGACTTGGAACCTGGTGAATCCCTGGGTCAACTGGTGTTCGACGCTTTTTTATTTTTCAATAATCATTCTTCTTCCCCACAGCAGCCTATAGTTACTTGCGAAGTGGATGGTACACACGTTCCTTTCCTTGTTGATACAGGCGCTGGATTGTCTCTTATTAACAATGATTTTCTTCCAGCCACCCAAAGGAGTGTATCGGCAGTAGGTGTAAGTGGTAAATCCAAACAATACCCAGTGTCACAAAGCACCTCAGTCACAATAGGCCCCATCACAACAGAACATTCTTTCATCATGTCAGCAGATGTCCCACTGAGCTTATTGGGAAGGGATTTTCTATGTAAGCTCGGATGCACAATTTTCTGCACCCCTGACGGTATTCACATGCAAGTTCCCCTTGAGAATATAGAGGACGCTGTGTACCTGCTGTATGCTGGATTGGTTAATGACCAGCCAGCAAAGGAAGAGGTCATAACAGACCCTGAAGTCTTGTCCATGCTACAGAACATTCCTGAACATCTGTGGAATACTGATTCTACAGAGGTGGGGCAGATGGCTAACATTCCACTTGTACACATCGAGTTACAACCAAATTGTAGATTGCTGCACAAGCCACAATACCCATTAAAGCCAGACGCTGAGATGGGAATAGTGCCCACTATAGAATCCCTGCTAAAACAAGGAGTTATTACAAGGACCAGCAGTCCATGTAACAGCCCCATACACCACATCAAACAGAGTGGGGGGAAAAAACACATGGAGACTTTTACAAGATTTAAGGGTCATCAATGAGGTCGTCATTCCGTTGCACCCAGTCGTCCTCAATTCAACCACAATTCTCATGCAAATTCCAAATGACAGTACCACTTCTCAGTTATTGATTTATGTTCAGCTTTCTTCTCCATTCCAATACACCTTGACTCACAATACTTGTTTGAATTCACCTACATAGGTCAACAGTACACTTGGCAAATAATTCCTCAGGGGTTCTAAAACTCACCCACCATTTTCAGTCAAGCACTCCGCCAAAACCTGGTGGGGGCTGACCATACCACGTCAATCCACGTTGATTCAATACATGGATGATCTTCTCTTATTCTCAAACAGCAAAGGGAATAGCCTAGTGGACACACAAGCTCTGCTTGAATTCCTTGCAGACAACGGACCAAACAAAAAGTGCAACTCTGTAGAGAAAAGGTGACTTACATTGGACACTGCCTTACACCAGGCCACAGACACCTACTACCAGACAGAGTAGCAGCTATACAAAAATTGACCATTCCCATGAATAAAAAGCGACTGAGACAGTTTTTTGGGAATGGTAGGCTATTGCAGACAATGGATTCCATGTTATTCCTTGTATGTCACACCATTATATGACTTGACCAATGATTCTGTGGCTGAGCCTTTTACACACACTGACGAGACCAGGAAGGCTTTTGAGGAGCTCAAGAAAGCTCTCCTCTCAGCTCCTGCTATAGACTTACCGGACTACTCAAAACCATTCCATTTGTACTGCCATGAAGTCCAAGGACATGCACAGGCTGTGCTAACTCAGATCCATAATGAACCCAACAGACCAATAGCTTACTATAGTGGTCAGTTAGATCCAGTTATTATTATTATTATTTATTTTTGAGCGCCCTTGTTTCCAGAGCGCTGAACATTCAGGTTTCATACATAACATAGGTTAAACAAGTACAAAGGTGACAAATTAATAACTAACAACTGGTACAGAAGGAGAGAGGTACCTGCCCGTGAGGGATGCATGCTTGCCTTAGGGCCGTAGCGGCTGCTGCATTTGCTGTAGAGAAAACTGCCGAACTGGTATTGATGCACATTTTGAATGTCTGGGTTTCCCATTCTGTGTATGCACTCCTGAATTGTCAGCGTACGAAACAGGTTACCCAGGCCAGACTCACAAGGTGGGAGCTCGCTCTCCTTCAGCCTAGTCACATCCATCTACACCGGGGGCTCTAAATTGAACCCTGCTACATTGTTGCCACATGAGGTTCAGAGAGAGGAGGGTAGTGAGCTAGAGAGCCCCGGTGAAGAAGAGAACTTTGAGGGGAGCGGAGACCATGATTGTTTGGCGCATACCCAAACTTTAACACTGCCGCACCCAGATTTGAGGGAGGAACCACTTGACAACCCAGACTTAATAATGCATGTAGATGGCAGTTGTCACAGACGAATCGATTCAGGTACATTAACATCTGGATATGCTGTGGTAGATGATTATACTACTGTGTACGCTGAAACCTTAGATCCCCCTCATTCTGCCAGTGAGCTGAGTTATTAGCCCTCATCAAGGCATGTGAACTGTCAGAAGGCAAGACAGTAAACATTTATACTGATTCACGATACGCTTTTGGCGTTGTTCATGATTTTGGTACCATATGGAAAATGAGAAAATTCCTGACTGCTAAAGGTTCCCCAGTGAGTTATGCCAAGGAAATAGCTAAGTTGCTGGAAGTCATACACCTTCCTAAAGAGATAGCAGTCATTAAGTGTCAAGCCCACACTTCGAGCCATGATCCAATTGCACGTGGGAATCACAAAGCCGACATGGCTGCTAAAAAGGCAGCAAGCAATATACTTTGTGTAGAGACTGTAGAGGACGATGAGAAAAAAGCAAACCTATTAAACACTTTTTTCTCCACTGTATTTACCAAGGAGGATGAGCTTCCTGTTGAACAGAGGGATGAGGTAAACTCCAACATAAAAGTTTCTTGTCTAACCCAGGAAGAAGTGCAGCTCCGCCTTAGGAAGATTAACATAGACAAATCCCCAGGTCCAGATGGCATACACCCACGTGTACTAAGGGA
The DNA here is from genome assembly GCA_025379985.1 of Phyllomedusa bahiana. Taxonomy (NCBI): domain Eukaryota; kingdom Metazoa; phylum Chordata; class Amphibia; order Anura; family Hylidae; genus Phyllomedusa; species Phyllomedusa bahiana. Next base: position 75,117 of record JAODAL010011278.1, on the reverse strand, counting down.
GTTAAGTGATGTCATAGATAGGCCCCTATTCTTAATATTTATGGACTGTCTAATAACGGGGTATGTCCCAAAGGATTGGCGCATAGCAAATGTGGTGCCAATATTCAAAAAGGGGTCAAAAGTGATCTGGAAACTATAGGCGGTAAGCTTAACTCTGTTGTAGGTAAAATGTATGAAGGTTTTCTCAGAGATGCTATCCTGGAGTATCTCACTGAAAATAAATGTATAACGCCGTTCCAGCATGGGTTTATGAAGGATCGGTCCTGTCAGACTAATCGCATCAGCTTCTATGAGGAAGTCAGTTCCAGACTGGATCAGGGTGAGGCACTGGATGTCATATATCTAGATTTTTCTAAAGCATTTGATACGGTGCTACATAAAAGGTTGGTAAATAAAATGAGAATGCTTGGACTGGGGGAAAATGTGTGCAAGTGGGTAGGCAACTGGCAGTGATAGAAAACAAAGGGTAGTAATTAACGGTACATACTCAGACTGGATCGCTGTTACTAGTGGGGTACCACAAGGGTCAGTATTGGGCCCTATCCTCTTTAACATTTCCATTAATGATCTTACACAGGGATTACACGGTAGAATATCGATCTTTGCAGACGATACTAAGCTCTGTAAAGTAATCAACACAATAGAGGATAATGTGTTATTACAAAGAGATCTGGATAAGTTGGAGGCCTGGGCAGGGAAATGGCAGATGAGGTTTAATACAGATAAATGCAAGGTTATGCACATGGGGAAGAGAAATCCATTACATGACTACATGTTAAATGGAAAAAGGTTGGGTAAAAGTGACATGGAGAAGGACTTGGGAATCCTGGTGGACAGTAAACTTAATTGTAGCAGTCAGTGTCAGACAGCAGCTGCCAAGGCAAATAGGATCATGGGGTGCATTAAAAGGGGCATAGATGCACATGATGAGAACATTATTCTCCCATTTTACAAGTCACTGGTTAGACCACACATGGAATATTGTGTACAGTTTTTGGCACCAGTGCACAGGAAAGACATTGTAGAGCTTGAACAGGTACAAAGGCGGGCAACAAAAATAATAAAAGGACTGGGTGGACAACAATACCCAGAAAGATTAGCAAGATTAGGGTTATTTAGTTTAGAGAAAAGACGGCTTCGGGGGGACATAATAAATATTTTAAATACATCAAAGGTCAATATAGAGATCTCTCCCAAGATTTATTTATACCCAGGGCTGTATCTAGAACAAGGGGGCATCCTCTACGTCTTGAGGAACGAAAGTTTCTACATAAACATAGAAAGGGATTGTCACGGACGCCCCTGTGACCTCTGTCTCGGGTCGCAGACGCGTCCGTGCTGCGGCTCCCAGCGGAGCCCCGTCCCGCACATCGAGTTCGGGGTCCGCTCTTGTCCCTAGGGCGCGCGCAGCCCGGCTGTTTGAAATTTAAAGGGGCAGTGCGCCGGTAATTGGGTATTGCCGGGCACTGCTCCTTTTTAGGTCCGGCCCCTTCCTGCCGGCCCTCGCCGGATCCTTAGTGTGTTTTACCTCTGGAGAAAGCGTTCTTAGCCTAGTCTTGTCTATCCGTGTACCGTACCCCTTGCCTACGTTTATCGACCATGATCTTGCCGCCTGCCTGACCTCTGCCTGTCCAGTTTACGATCCAGAGCCGCCTGTCCTGACCTTCTGCCTGTCCCCGATACGAGCTTGCCTGACGAATCTGTACTACGTCTACCCTTGGCCGCCACCGCAGGCAAGCCCCGCCAGTGGAAACGACCTGGTAGACTCCCGCCGCAGCAAGTCCATCCCGCTTTGTGGCGGGCTCTGGTGAATACCGGGACCTACTTAGATTCCGTTCCCCGGCGTGGGCTTCCACCATCGCCTGCGGTGGTCCAGCGGATCCACTACCCATCCGTTACAGGGATTCTTTACTGTAAAAGCAGTGAGACTATGGAATTCTCTGCCAAAGGGACTTGTCATGGTGAATTCAATAACGGAGTTCAAAAATGGTTTGGATGCATTTCTGGAGCGTAATAATATAACAAGTTATAGTGTCTAGGATTCAGGAGAGGGGTCATTGATCCAGGGATTTTTCTGATTGCCAGATTGGAGTCGGGAAGGAATTTTCCCCTAAAATGAGGACAATTGGCTTCTACCTCATTGGGGGTTTTTGCCTTCCTCTGGCTCAACACCTTAGCACAACAGGCTGAACTGGATGGACGTCTTGTCTTTTTTTGGCTTTACAAACTATGAAACATGATGCCTGTAAAAACTGATGTTGTTTCTTTCCCTGATTTTGAAACCTTGAAAACTTTACAATCCAATTGCTCTCCACAGGAAAAGGCCCGATGGAAGGTTATGGGGTGCGCCCAGAATTCTGATGGCCTATGGACTAACAGTGAAGGTAAACCAGTGGCCCCGAAATCTCTTTTGCCGGCGCTAGCGGAAGCTGCGCATGGGCTAACCCATTTTGGGAAAACAGCGATGCAAAATTTGGTTTTCACATACTGGTGCACGCCGGGTTTCACTGTAATTGCAGAGTGGAAGTGTCTGTCCTGCCAGACTTGCCTCCAGCAGAATACTGTGGGAGCAGTGAGAACCCTACCTTCACACCTCCCATCAACCACGGGCCCTTTCCAGATCCTACAGGTAGACTTCATTCAGCTACCAAAGGTAGGAAGATTATCATATGTCTTGGTTTGTGTTGATCTATTTTCAGGGTGAATTGAAGCATACCCCACTTCATCTCGGACGGCTACCACAGTTGCTGCGAAGATCTGCAAAGGTTGTTTCCAGTGATCAGGGACCTGCATTCACTGGTAATGTATCCCAGACCATTTGTACTATGATTGGTGTAAAGCAGCAGTTACACTCACCGTACCATCCCCAAGCGAGTGGTAAGACGAGAGATATAACCGTACCCTTAAAAAAAGATTAGCCAAATGTTGTAAGGAAACTGGTATGAGGTGGCCAGATGCCTTACCTCTTGTTTTATGGGACATGCGCAGTACCCCAAAGGGGGTGCTTCATCTTATGAAATCCTGTTTGGAAAATTGCCTAATCACTCACTCTCACCTCCAGAGACTCAACACTCAGCGTTAACAACTCTTAATGTGGATTATGTGCTACAACTAAATAAGCAAGTCAGAGACTTACATCGTCAAGTAGGGGACACGCAACCTGTTCCTATTCTTGCTTGCTACAACGTCAAACCAGGAGACTGTGTTATGATTCGTAAGTTCTTACAGAAAGGTGGGATGGTCCATATCAGGTTCTGATGACAACCCCTTCAAGTGTGAAAGTCGAAGGAAGAGGGACCTGGATCCATGCATCGCACTGCAAACGTGTAACTCCCATCAACAAAGATAAAGAAGCAGACGATCCGGTTACCAAGCCGAGAAGTGAACCAGAAGATATCCTGAGTTCCACTGTTCCTGAAGTGGCGCTGCCATAAGCCACCACCTAAGCCGCAGTGAGGTGATACCCTTCCATTGCGTGAAGAAAAGAAGACAAGATGCCCTTCCTGTTTAATAAATTACTTGGCCCCCAGCCCAGCAAGAAACTTTGGGCTACCATCGTGGGAGGGTGGTTGGTTGTTGTTCTTATTGCTGCCTTTTCACAGGAACTAATTGACTCTGCAAGAGCTGAAGATTACTACGATAACATGGGCAGGAAGATGCCTACAGGTGAGAGTGAGGACAACAATGACTACTCCAGGATCCGGAAGAGCACATCAGTTATATATGATTGCATTGAATATTACTGCAAACATAATGGGTACGAGGCTAGATGCATAATATGGTGTAACGATCAGGTAGAGTCTGTAAGGTTTAAGCGAGAATTACATGAACACTTACAAGAAGAATGGGATAATAAATTACTTAAAATGGACAACACCATAGCTAAACGTACAGGCCTACAAGACTGCTGGATATGCACACATTCACCTGTTTCCTCACAATCTATGCCTTTTATTGCCACCCCTGTTCCTATTAAAGAGCTCATTTTAGAGGGAAATGACACTTACACATTTCCAGATAACTCTAGTCTTTCAAGGTACAATAACACAAAAGATGCTTTACCAATTGCAGGTTGGTCTTCACCCCCGTGGTGGGTTGCAGTATGGGATCTCTCAATGGTTAACCCCAAATTCCTATGCATATATGGGACTGGTTCAGATGCAACAGAGTAAATACCACAAACACAGATTTAGGGTACATCCCTATAGATTTGGACACTTTAGAGGTAGTGTTTCGCACAACTTCGCATCCCTTAGGAGTAGGAACACAGTAAAATGCTTCAGTATTCACTGGACTTACTGATCAATTCATGGATAAAACTTCTTACATACTAGTAGAACTTATGAACAGCTCAGAATTTGACTCTAGTAACATGAGTTGCAAAGACCCAATCAAAGGAATTTTTTTCAAATATACTGGTGTCCATCCCCCAGAGTACAGCCCCTTCTATGGTATGCATCAGAAATAGCATACAGATTATTCACTAATTTAGGAGGTGAACACATCATTCTCCCAGACAACATGTGGGTCCTTCGCATATAAGTTTCTTCCATACAACGGAGTGGGCACATGTACTATTGCAAGATTGACAATGGCTACATGGTCTCTCTTATAAGATGAGATCGATATTGACCAAATACCAAGACATACGATCACAAAAAGAACAGAATCTCACAAATCTTTGATCAAGTTCAATCCGGTCTTTTACGCTTTAGCCTCCTTCCCACTTGCAGGAAGTATAATAGGAATACACAACACACACAACATCGAGCAGCTAGGATCACTTTTTGACAACATTACTGATGAAATTTTTGATGCCATTGAGATACTCAACAACCAAACCAAGTTTCACGCAAAAGTGTTAAATCAACACATCTTGGTGTTAGATTATCTGACGGCCAGTAGAGGTGGCATCTGCATCATAATTGGCCGCGCCTGCTGTAATTACGTAGATACCAATTTTTCAGTCAGAGTAGACTTACACGCCCACAAGATACTTGAGCTGAAAAATAGGTTCCGAGCTGAGCACGATGTAGGCCCAGTGAGCAAATGGTTTTCTTGGCTAAACCCAGCCCATTGGTTCAGTGGCATTGGTGGGTGGTTAATTGGCTAGCAAATGTCCTCACCCACATCTTCATTGTATGTCTCATTATCTGGATCTTGATCAAAGGTATTGGGATACTCATAAGGAGAGTTTCTAAGGGACCAAAAAGGTGTAAAGATCAGAAAATTATGAATGTCAATATCAATACTGTTGTGGATGAACAACAAGAGATACCCCTTCTTAATGAATCTCAGGGGTACTATGTGTTAAAATTAAAATGATGATGTAATTATCAAGAGAAAGGAATAAAGTAGAATTTAATTTAACTGTAATATGAATTGATAATCCAAGCATCCATTTTAATTTCTGTCAGCCATTTTGTATAAGCTAGAAACTTAATGTTAGAATAACTGGTACTAATAATCTGAAAATGCTGACTGTGTAAGCTGACTCTGAAAAGTACAAAAAAATGTTATTCTTACCATCACACCATTTGTTTTAGGAGGCATACTATTTCCCTAATGATAGATAAAAGGGCATAGTGTCCTAAAACTTGAGGACCTACAAACATTGTATCTAGGATAGATGTCATCTAGGATTAATCATTAAGACATAGAAAGAGGAGTCAACATATTCTTTAAACATAAGTTTATTAGTCATAGTTGAGGATACATTTTGGGAAGAATATGTATAACATAACAATAAAAAACATCACATAAGTGAAATTATAACAGCAATAGAATATAACATAAATCTTAAGATTTAGAAAGTCAAGATTCGTAAAACAAGGATTACAGGCGGGTATGAATGCACCATAAGAGTACACAAGATTATTGCATCGTCTGAAATGAAAGAGGTAATTCAGTTAAAAATTGTTAGTGTTGTATTTGTAAACAAGACATGGTTCCCAGAGGGATTTTTTCTTCAGGCAAACATGTGGGGGGTCTGAAAGTTTCAGTTCACATGAACAGTTGAAATTAATTCTATTAATTATTTCTGAAAGTGACGGGGCATTAGGCGATTTCCAGGCTGAGGCGAGTGCAGTTCGCGCAGCAATTAGGATATGGAAGAAAATCGTTCTAAGGGATAGAGGGATGTCAGATAGTCCTATGTCTAACACGGCTAGTTCGGGTGTGGGTATGTATCGGAATCCATTAATTTCAGATATGAGAGAAAAGATTGATTTCCAAAAAAGTTTAATAGTGGGACATCCCCACCAGGCATGGAGCAACGTGCCTTGTTGGCCACACTGCTTCCAGCAAAGGTCTGACGAATTGGGATAGATACGTGCTAACCTGGTAGGCGGGAGATACCAGCGAAGATGAATTTTACGCATGGTCTCAAGGTGGTTTAAACACTTAGAAAGTTTCGACGGAGCTGAATGTGCATCATTCCACAAAGCTAAGGGGAAAGTTTTAGATAGTTCACCTTCCCATTTAATCATAGTGGGGAGTTTGTGAGAGTCTTGACCATCAACTAATAAGTGGTAGATTAGCGATAAACCTTTTCCAAAACCCTTCTTTTTAAGGAGGAAATTATGGAAGCTCGAGAGTGTGGAGGGGGTAGAAGGCCAATCAATTGATTGCGTTAGGTGTCTGAGTTGAAGGTAGTGAAAAAAGAACAACTTGGGTGTGTTTGTAGGAAATGTGAGTTCTGTAAATGTTTTCATATGTCCCTCATCATGGAATAACTGGCTAATAGAATGGAAATTCATACATGCCCAGGATGAGGAAGGGAAGTGAGTATCCCAACATTTGAGGACATCTAATGGGGTTTGTTCTTTTTGTAGCAGAACCCATGAGTTAGGGACGACATAATCGACCCATAGTTGGAACAGGTCGGAAAATGGTTTTTAGCGTTTTTTTGGGTTTTTGGGAGCCCCCAAGGTTAGAGCTTTAAAGGTGGGGAACAAAACCGGACAGGGGGGAAAGCTCGCCTTTCCAATTTGCGCCCAGGAATGTGGGTGTTGCCCGCCCAAAAAGGCAGGGATTTTCAAGTAGAATCCTATATTTTAAGAGGGAAAACCGGGGGGCTGCCGGGGAACCTCCATTTCTATGGCCCCCGAAAATAAAGGGAGGTTTTTTTTCTCTTTGGGGTTTCTTGGCATTCCAATTTAAAATTTTGGGAAAGCAGTCGTTGAAGCCCTAAGAAGGAGGTTTTTGGGGAAAATTGAAAAACGGGAGGGCCTTGGAGATTAATGAATTTAGGAAGTAGTGACATTTTGAAAAAATTTTATCCTTTTTTAAAACCACGATAAATGAAGTTTTTAAAAAGTTTTGATCTCTTCTTTCTAGGTCTGTTTACAACGGTCAAAATTTTTTTTTTAAGTATGGGTGGGGGACGGCAAATTTTTTAAATTTCCCTTTAAATAGTCTACCGATTAGTAGTTGGAGTAAAAAGCCGAAGGTTTTTGGGGGGGGGGGGGTTTTTGGGTAAAGGGGGAAAATGTTTTGAAAAAAAAAGGGTTTTTTGATCTATTAAGTTTATAAAAGGTAATTTAATAGAACCCGGTGGGGGTTTATTTTTGGCGGGGAAATTGAAAAAATTTGGTTTAACGTTAAGCAGGGAGGGCTTCTGCGAAAAGGGTTTTAATCTTATGGGACAGGGTTTTGGGTTTTAAAATTTGCCAAAAATTTTGGGGTTTCTTTTTTTTTTCCCGGCAAGGGGCTCCATAAAAGAGAACAAAAAAAAATGGGGAAAGAGAGGAAAACCCTTTTGGCGGGGGTAACCCATTTGTTAAAAGTAAAGGGAAATTTGGGAGAGGAACCCGGTTTTTAAAAAAATTTGCTGCTGAGGGGGCGGAATACAGGGTCAAAAAAACGGAAAGCAAAAACCCAGAAAAAACCAAACTTTTGCAAAATTTTAGCTCCATATAGCGCCATTGACTCTATAAAAAGGGCCTTTTTCCCGGCATCAAATGTTTGAAAGGCTACAGAAATTTTTAAACGTTCCTAAAAAATTTGCACAAGGGGTTAAAAGGATGCGTCTATTTTAAAACTTTTGGCTTGTTACCGGGGTAAAAAACCCCAATTTGTTGAATGTAAAAGGGGGGGGAAGGGAATTTGAAATAGACAAATTTCAATGGGGCTTGGCGTAAATTTGATTTCATTTTTTAAAAATGAAAAAGGCCCTTAATTGAAAACCCTTGTTTTTCCCCCTTTTCCCGGGTTTTGGGGAAAGGGGGAATAGTTGTTTGGAAAAAGATTTGGGGGTTTTGGGGGAAAAAGGGGCCAATATAGTAAAAAGGTCGGTAAATTAATAAGGACCCAAAGGGTGTCTGAGGGGTATGGGAGATAAAATTCTTTTAAAAGCCAAAAGGGCCCAAAGGGGTTTTGTTCAGTTTGCTAGTTTGGAATTTAAACATTTTTTGGCCCTTCCGTTTTGGAAAAAAGGGGCAAAAAGGAGAGGCTGGGGGGAAAAGGCATTAAGTTTGGGGAAAGGGCTACAAAGACAAAAAGCGGTGATATTTGAATCGTGGGGGTAAAAACTTTTCTTCGGATTGCAAGTAAAAAAAATTTAGAGTAAAAAAGAGCGAAATTGGATTAGAAAATGTTGCGGGTTTTTCTAATTGTCTTCCCAATTTCTGTATTGGGAAAAGGGAATTTTAAACCCGGCATGTTGTGTTTTTTTTCTTTTGCAAGTATTTTAGGGGCCCTGCAGTTAATATTGCCATTTAAATTTTAAAAAAAGTTTTTTCAAAATTTTTGGGGAGATAGGGGGTGCAAAATTTTCTTTCCCGGAGTTTCAAAAATTTGGGCTTTGTTTATCTAGGAGGGGGGGTTCTTTTTAAAATTCCCCCATCCGTTTTTAAAATTTTGTTTGATAAGGGTTTTTTTGGGTAAGTTTAAAATATTTTTTTTTACAACAACTACCAACTGAAAAAAAGCCCCCAAGAATAAAAGGCTTTTTTGTGCCACCACAACATTGTGGGAAGGAGACGGATTTTGTATTAGTGTTAAAAGTATTCTTTTAAAGGAGTTTTTAGGGAATGAACTTTTTTTGTAGATTTAAGGAGGTAGTTTTTTTGATTCCCCCAAAAGGGAAAGGGTTTGGGGATCTAAAAAAAAGGAGGCCCTTGGGGATGTAGAGCGTTTGGTCGGGTCTTAACCAGGTTATATGGCCCAATGGTGGATTTTAAAAATTTGTGAAAGGACTTGGTTTGCCCTAAAAAAAGAAATCTATTCTTGAGGGGCCCGAGTGGGGGTGGGAAAAAAAAAGTAAAATCTTTTTCTTTTGGGGGTTTAAGTTTATACCATTTCTTGTAGGTTTTCTTCAGTTTAAAAAAGATTTCAAAACAGGGGTTAGTCTGCGGGGTTTTTTGGGATCTTTTAAGATGTTTTTATTACTGCGTTAAAGGTCCCCAAACTACCAAACCCCCTCCCAAACCCTGTTTGGCTTGTTGGATAGTGTGTCTGAAAAAAGGAGTTTTGGTTTATTTTGGGAGCTTTTAAAAGTGCAGTCAGGGTTTACTTAATGGATTTTGACCCTCAAAAAAACCCAAAAGATGACATATCTCCCAAAGCGGGGGTCAGTAATTCTTAAGGGAATTGGAAGGCTACAGGTTTCTTATAGGATGGCTATCCGGGTTTTTTTTTTGGGGGGTTTTTTGCTTGGAAGTGTGGGGGGAAAAGTTTTTGTTATTTAGGCGGTGCGTTTTCAGTAGATAAAAAAATTCCTTTTTCTTAAAGGGAAATTTTAAATCTGCTCCCGATCAAAAGGGTTTTTTCCACTTTAAATTTGGACCGAAAAAAAGGGGAGTTCACCCCCTTTGACGTTATGAGGAAATTTTTTAAGTACCATAATGGCCAAGGGGGAGAAATTTTTGTTTTGGGTAGTTTTAGGTTAAAAGGATGAAACCCGAAGTTAGGCAGTTTGTAAAATTCTAAAAAAACATTTTGGAGATGTAGAATAAAAATTTAAAACAAAAAAAGCAATAAGAACAAAATAACACCCAACATCATTATCATTTTAACCCCTTGGGGAAAAGGGAAAAGGATAAGGGGCAGTCCCCCCCTTAACTTAAGAAGGGGGGAAAAAAATAAAACGGCCCCCAAAACAACCAAAGTAATTTAAAGGTCATCCCAAAGGAGAGAGCCCTAGATGTTAAAAAGAGACATACAGGTGTAAAGTATACATAAATGACTTAAAGAGTGAGCGGGAGCGGAGAGGGGGGTTTTTAACAGCCAGAGGGGGGTCCCCTTTTTTCCGGTCGGACGTTTTTTTTTCCTAAATGGGGCTAGAATCAGTGGAGGGTAGTAAGTCCCGGTGCCGAAGGAGTGAACAACTTCAAGGGTGTAAACAGGTAACTTGAGCGCCCTCTTTGGTGTTTAAGGTTTTTACAGGGCCCCCAAAATTTTTTAAGGTATCCCTTTTTCCCTTGGGTTTTAGAAAAAGGGGGTTTGGGAAATTTCTCTTTGGCGCAACATAGTAGCTGGGGAAGGTCAGGAAAAAAGGAGAGGGGACGGCCCTTTTTCGGGTTTGGGGGGTCTTTTTTCCAAGGGGGGAATCGAAAAAATTTTTTTTAAAATGATAGAAGGAATTCTAGCTTCTATTCTTGGGGTTTGTTGCGGAAAGACTGCGTGGTTTTGGGAATTCTATGGTTCATCGAAAAACGGTCTTGCGTGCGCGATTAGGTATTGAAAAAGTAATGGGGGTCTGTTAGAAGTTTTTTAAGCTGGTCTGGCAAATTGTTGTATTTGCCTCCCCCCAAAAATTTTGTGGTTTTGTTTGGGTTTTTTTGAGATCAAAAACCTTGTTTGAGAGACCTGAACTTTTTCCTCCGGGGGCATTTTTGGAGTCAAAAATGGGAGTTTTGGAGGTCCGAAAAACTGGGACTTTGGGGGTTTCAATATGTTCTGCCCTTGACGCGGGGTTTAAATTTCCTGCTTGGTTCCTGAAATCACCCCTTTTAAAATTGTTTGGGGGCCCAAAAAATTAAAACGGGGGGGAAAAGGCGGTTTTAAGGTGGATGTTGTTAGAGGTTGGTGTTTTGGGCCCTTTGTTTTTTGTTATGGTCAACGCCCCCGGCTTTTGGGGGTTTCGAGGGTGGAGCGAAAAAAATTGCAAGCCTTTTTTAAAGTTTTTTTCTCGTTCGGTGGGCGCTGATGAAAAGAAGTCAAGTAATTTAGAAAGGATGAGCTTTTTTTTTTTTTTTTTGGGGGGTTAAAACCCTTTTTTTAACTTTGGTTTCCTTTTTTGGGGTAAGGGGGTTTTCCCTCTTGGGTTGTGGGGGCCTTTACGGTGGTACGGTTTTTTGTCTATTTGATTTTAAAAAAATGCCTGGGGGTTTTCACCCGAAATCAATCAGGTTTTAAAACCTGGGTAAAGGGTTTCTTGCCGTTTAATTTGGTAGATAAAATTTGAAAGAGCCCCTTAACGTTAATGAAAAATTTTTGAGTGTAGAAGTCGGTGGAAACAAAAGGGAACTTTGAAACCCTTAAAGGCCCGGGGTTACACCCGGGGATTTTGGTTGGCAGGCATTGTCTCAAAAGAGTAAGAGAGAATTAAAGTTGGGGAAAATGGTTCTAAACTAAATAGGTGATAAAAAGGCCAACGGGGGTTTGAAAAAAATAGACCTTAGGAGGGGGGGGGGGTTTTTTAAGGGAAATTAGGTTCCCCCACTGAGTAAAAGAAAAGACGGGTATGGATGAGGAACTAAAGTCCTTGGATTTAGTTGCAAGTCTGTGATGCGGTAAATACGTGGCAATCGCCCAATCGGGGCCCTGAACAAAATAAAAGGGTCGTTGGCGGGGTGTACCACTTTTGAAGAAGAAAAATGTAGGGTTATTAAAAATGGGCGCAAGCCCGGGGCCCGGAAATAAACAAAAGTTAGGGCTTCAAAAAGTGGGGAAAACCAGGGGCTTTTTCGGGTTATTCCACTGAGGGTGCGGGGCTTCGGGAAATTTTTTGGGTAACCTGAAGCTGGGGGTGAGTAAGAGCAGTGTCCGCAAGGGGGATTTTCTATCTGAAGTTATCTATTTTGCAGTGAGGGCAGCAAGCAAATTAGGTTTGATACTAGATGTTGGCAGAAAATTATCTTCTGAATATCACTTTGGAATAAAGTTTTTCCCCAAAAGGGAGAGGGGAACTTTTGGGCCCAAGCCAAGCAGTTACTTTTTGAAACCGTTTTCTATAAATTTAAAAGGTCCCCCAGGGGGTTTTTTGTAAGCAAAAGTCTAAAATTTGTCCAAAAGGAAATTTAAACAGGCGGAAATGTAAATTATAGCTGGGAGATCTAATTGAAGTTATGTATTAGGATCAGCCCTACACTATGCAGGGCACGTGATGTATTTCGGGGTTGACTTTTTTTATTGTCAGCTTAAAATTATAAAATTTGGGATTTAAAGTTCCAGTAAATTTTGCGCAGATTTAAATTTAAAAGGGGCTTTTTTTTTTTTTTTTCAGAGAGGAGCAAAATAAAATGGCCGTTTTCAGGGAAACCCTTGGGGGCCCCAAAATTTTCCCCGCTAAGCCTCTGGAGTATAGATTGAGTAATAAAACAGTTTAGGAGCCTTTTTTTGGGTTAATTTTTGACCCCCCTTTCCCCTTTCACATAAACCTGGCCACAGTCAGGGTGAAAATTCAAAGGCGGTCGGCGGGTGCAGTTTTAAATTTTAAAAAAGGGGCCCAATCCCTTTAAATTTTGGGCCCTCCCCCTCTAAGGCTTTTTCCGTTTCGTCCCGGAAAAAGCGGCCTCATTTGAAACCTGTTATCCCGCTGTGCTCCCCGTGGCCCCTTTTCCTCCGTCGGGTGTTGTGCGAAAACCCAGGGGGAGCAGAGAAAAGCGCGGTCCAGGCGACACCCCTCGTTTGGCCAGCGGCGGCAACAGACCTAGGAGAACGCCGAGGTGAAGCGCAGGCAGCCCGAAGTGTGTGCAGGGATTCCTGAAACTCACGGCCGCTTCGCCGAGCGGGGCGAAGGCGTCCAGCAGCTGAGCCTACCACTCGTCAGGAAGGGGGGACTGCTCAGCCTGGGAGCCGCAGGATAGCAGAGGAAAAGACGACGGGGCGCAGGGGGGTTGAATTTTAAAAGGGGCCCCGTTTTGGGTGCTACCCACCGGGGGAGCTGTGGGTTTTCGGCCCAAAACTCGGGATCTGGGTTCCGTCAGGGAAATTGTGGTACGGGGGAATCGCCGTCCTCTAGGGACCCTTTTAAACGCCCTTTTTGGGGTAAATTTGGCCTCTAAATAGGGGTTTAGATGTGCCGCAAAAGGGAAAATTCAGTCCGGGAGGGGTTTTAGGGTGTGCGACCGACACATCCCTTCCGGGGCCACCCCCCCCCGGAGTCAACAAAAATTTTTAATAAATCTAAAAAATATTTAACAAAAAGTTTTAAAATTAAGGTTTCCCAAAAATTGGGTTTTGAGACAAAGGGCCCCAAATCCCATTGCTTTATCACTGATTTGGGTTTTTGTTGAAACCGCCTGTTTTAATGGACCGGGCCAAAAACCCTTTTAAAAAAGAAAACTGTAATTCAAAAAAATTTATTCTGATCACCCCTTGAAAAGAATCACAACGCGTGTCATTATTTGTTCGGGAAGACTAAAGAAGTTCCGTTTCAAAATGTATGCATCTTTTTAAATGCTCACATAAATTTCAAGATTTTTGTTTTTGTTTTTAAAAACCGTTCTTTTCCCAAAGAATTTTTTTGCTACCCTGATACTTATTGTGAAAATATTAATTTTAAATGTTTGGGTGATTTTACCTATATACTTTTGATGCTTTTAAACCTTTTCACCCTTTTGAATAGGGAAAAAAAGAAAATATAAATTTTTAATCGGGATTTTTTACAAAAACTTAACTGTGCTTGATAAAAGGATACACCAACTTTGGTAGAGCTCTGACTATTGTCAGTAATAATAAATAGTAAATAGAATAGATTTAACTTTGCACAGCTCAACAACTCCACATGAATACGAACGCCAAGCAATAATCTCTTCTGGGGTGCTCGGATCCAGTCCCAGGCAAGGAACAAAACAAACAATCCAAAGTCAAAAGGTGTATAATCCAGCACACCCTAAGGTGAGATAAATATTAAAAGTCCAAAATTTATTCCATGTTATTTAAAAATTCTATAGAAAAATAAAGGCATAAAACACCCTGTGCATCGGGCTGGAGGAAATCCTACGTGTTTCGGATGACAAGTCCTTATTCGTGGCGTGTATATTAATGAAACACTAAAAGATTTAAAAGCAAACCAAACCATAATGCACAGTCCTAGATCGGAAAAGGAGGATCCACTCCCATGTTAACCCTATGGTGGAAACTAGCAAAAGCAATTTCTCTGAAAAATTACTCAGAAAAAACACACACAATCTATTTGTATTAAACAATACTCCTTATGAATTAGATGAGAGTTTAACTCGAAAAAAACCCCAAAAAAGTAGTAAAATCATAATTATAAACACAACTTATGCTTTTTAGAAATAATGATATAAAAAAAAAAAAAAGGATTAGTTCTCAAATTTAAACCTGGAGGGTACCTCGTGTTTAATTAAAATATCCAAAAGGCTAAATACAGGTTTCGGGGGGATAGTATCACGGGTACTTAATATTGATTTTTTATGTGACAAAAACTGTCCTGATCTTTGTTTAACTCTTTGCTCTGCCCTTTCCAACATCCATTTCGGATAATTACGATCCTGAAGCCTCTGTCTAATAATACCACATTCCAGCTGAAAAACCGAACCATCTGAACAGGCTCTTTTTTTATTATTTCTTAAAAGCATACGTTGTGTTTATAATTATGATATACATTTTTTTTCAGGTTAAACTCTCATCTAATTAATATGGAGTATTATTTAGTACAAATAGATTGTGTGTTTTTTCTCCGAGTAATTTTTCAGAGAAATTGGCTGTACATTTCCTCTTGCTAGTTTCCCCCATAGGGTTAACATGGGAGTGGTTCCTCCCTTTCCGATCTAGGACTGTGCATTATGGGTTTGGTTTGCTTTTAACTTTTTTAGTATTTCATTAATATCCACGCCACGAATAAGGACTTGTCAGCTGAAACGCGTGGGATTTCCTCCAGCCCGATGTGCAGGGTGTTTTTTGTCCTTATTTTTCTATTGAATTTTTAAATAATATGGAATAAATTTTGGACTTTTAATATGTATCTCACCTTAGGGTGTGCTGTATTATACACCTTTTGACTTTAGTAATAATAAATAGTTGCGCTTACAGCACACCTAAAACATAGGCACACCTGGTTTAGAGCTGAGAAATAAATACAGATCACTTTGATAGAGCTGACAACCAGTAATGATAGATAAATAGTTACACTTGCAGTACACCTAAACCATGGGAGCACCTGGTCTAAAGCTAGAAAATAAATGAAGATAACCTTCATAGGATTGACAACTGTCAGTAATTGTAAGTAGTGACACCTACAGTACATCTAAACCTGTGAGTACTCTTAATCTAGAACTAGAAAGCAGATACAAATCCCCTCCATAGGACCTTGACAGCTATCAGTAATAGTAGATAAGTACTGCACCTGCAGTACACCTAAACCATGGGTGTACCTTGTCGAAAACTGGAAAATAAATTAAGATAGCCTGCACAGAACTCTAAAGGTATGTTCACACGGCTTATTTGAGCGCACAATTACGGTAATCCATAGCTCTCATAGAGAACTATGGATTACGCCTCGTCCCCCCATACGTATAATATGATCGTATTGTACGTGCAGGCGGGGAGATAAGTGACATGTCAATTATTTGCAGCGATTAAGCACCGCGAGTAATGCATGTCAATGGGGCCGGCGGACTGCTTGCCCCCCCGTGCTCCAGGAGTATGCGACTCCCAAAACACCCGTCGTATTGCGGCGCGTACTGTACGCGCCACAATTACGCCGTGTGAACATACCCTAACAGCCACTTGTGGTAATACATAATTTTGCCCCCGACCTGTTTCAACACAGATGTGAGGTCCTCAGGGGCTTTAGGGGCAATAGTAGAATGAACACATATTACATAGAAAAAGGTGCCTTACACTTTTTGTGTGCATGAAAAATGGGGAATGAACAGGATACAGTATATAAGCATATGGTGGAAAGAACATAAACTCCATCTATCATGCACAGGAAAAGTTTTAGACACCTGTTTTTACTAGTGTCTAAAACTTTTCCTGTGCATGATAGATGGGGAATGAACAGGACATAAAGTTACATAGTTACAAAAGACAGACGTCCATCCTATTTAGCCTATTGTCCTATAGTGGTGATGCTGAGGAAGGCAAAAACCCCCATGAAGTAGAAGCCAATTGTCCTTATTTTAGGGGAAAAATTCTCGACTCCAATCTGGCAATCAGAATAAATCCTTGGATATAAAGACATACCCCTCCCCCCCTTCCAATTTTGAAAATCTTTACAAAACTGTAACCCAGTAAGTTAACTGCCCAGTCATAGGTCTCATCCAGTCATAGGTCTCATCCAGCTATATCCCCACTGTGTCATATTTTTCTTCGGACATTAATAATTGCATTTCTTTTATTTTATTGGTGAGACTCCTGGCATTGATTAGCATGCAATGTTGAGTCTTTTGGTTTTCATTCTTTTAACTGTGTCTTTATAAACTATTACTATACCTCCTCCCTCAACTCCACCCCCTGATTTATTACTAATTCCCAGCTCTCTATCTTCACTATCTTGCACGCTATATGAGTATTGGCTCTCTCCCCCCAGTCCTTAGTTTAAATACTCCTCCAACTTCCTGGCCATTTTTGTCACCTAATACAGCTGCACTCTCCCTATTTAGGTGCAGCATGTTCCTACCATAGAGTCTGCAGCCAAAACAAAAGTCAGCCAAGATCTTCAGAAACCCAAACGCCAGTTTTTGAGCCATTCACCTCCCTAATCTCTCTCTACCTCTCTGGTTTGGTGCATGGCACAGTTAGTATTTCTGAAAATACTATTTTGGAGGTCCCAGCCTTGAGATTTTGGCCTAAGTCCCTGAAATAATTTTTAAGAACACTCCACCTACCTCTAACTTTGTCATTGGTACCAATGTGGACGATGACAGCTGGATTCTCACCAGCCCCACACAGTAATCTGTCGACCTGATCCATGATATGTTGAACTTGGGCCCCAGGTAAACAACATACTGTTCAATGATCCCGGTCTTTGTGACAGATTGCTCTGTCTGTTGTCCTAATAATGGAGTCCCCAACTACCAGCACCTGTTTAGCCTGCCTTGCACTGCTACCCACCTAACTGGAGAAGACAGGGGAAGTGTTTTGCCACAGCAGCACTATTTCTGAACTGATATCCTCCTCTTTTGCCAATCTGGCAAATTTGTTAGGGTGTGCCAGATTAGGACTAGTCTCCCTGACCCTTTTCCTTCTACCTTGCTTTCTGACTGTTACTCAGCTAGTTGCCTCATTTCCCTGCACCTCCATGCTGTCATCCTCCCCAGCATCTACTCCAGCAAGTGCTTGCTCAAATACCAGCAGACTCGCTTAGTTGGCAATGAATCTCAGTGTTGCAACTTACATAGTTACATAGTTTGTAAGGCTGAAAAAAGGCAAGATGTCCATCCAGTTCAACCTATTTTTCTAAAGTGTTGCTAAAGTGTTGATCCAGAGGAAGGCAAAAAACCCCAATGAGGTGGAAGCCAATTGTCCTCATTTGAGGGAAAAAATTCCTTCCCGACTCCAATCTGGCAATCGGAAAAATCCCTGGATCAATGACCCCTCTCCAGAAATGCATCCAAACCCTTTTTGAACTCTGTTATTGAATTCACCATGACAAGTTCCTCTGGCAGAGAGTTCCACAGTCTCACTGCTCTAACAGTAAAAAATCCCTTTCTATGTTTATGTAGAAACTTTCGTTCCTCAAGACGTAGAGGATGCCCCCTTGTTCTACATACAGTCCTGGGTATAAATAAATCTTTAGCGAGATCTCTATATTGACCTTTAATGTATTTAAACATATTTATTATGTCCACTCGAAGCCGTCTTTTCTCTAAACTAAATAACCCTAATCTTGCAAATCTTTCTGGGTATTGCAGTCCACCCAGTCTTTTTATTATTTTTGTTGCCCGCCTTTGTACCTGTTCAAGCTCTACAATGTCTTTCCTGTGCACTGGTGCCCAAAACTGTACACAATATTCCATGTGTGGTCTAACCAGTGACTTGTATAATGGGAGAATAATGTTCTCATCATGTGCATCTATACCCCTTTTAACCCCTTACGGACCCGGCGTTTTTTTTTTGGTGACACATTAGTTTTTCCCTCCTCGCCTTCTGAAAGCCATAACTTTTTTATTTTTCCACCTACATAGACATATGAGGGCTTTTATTTTGCGGAACAAGAACTATAGAATATACTGGGAAACCGCAAAAAAATTCCAAGTGGGACAAATAGTCCCTTATTTTCACCATGTTTCTGGGTGTTTTTGCTTTTACGGCGTTTAATCTGTGGTAAATTGAATGTGTTATCTGTATTTCTGTTATGTTTTGGTACCGTAAAAAAATTCCAAACATTTTCTATTTTTGAAATTTGCGCTGCGGTGCCATTTTGTGCGACCAATAACTTTTTTGTACTAACACCTACGGACATCAGTGAAGGGGCATTTTTTGCGGGCTGAAGTGTACTTTTCATTGCTAGCAGTTTGGAAAGCATGCGACTTTTTTATCACTTTTATTCCATTTTTTGAGTGACGTAAAATGACCAAAAAACGCAATTTTGGCATTTGGAATTTTTTTCTTCTACGGTGTTCAGCATACGGGATAAATGATGTTATATTTTTATAGATCGGACTTTTTTCGGACGCGGCGATACCAAATATGTGTAACTTTTTTATTATTTTAATGATTTTATTTGTAAAATGGGGAAAGGGGGGTGATTTGAACTTTTAATACTTTTTTTTTTGTAATTTAAAACTTTTTTTTTTTTTTTCACTGTAACATTTAGTCCCCCTATGGTGCTTGACCACTAGGGGGCGCGATTGTTAATCGTGCAGCGATCCCCCTGCAAAGCCCCTTAGCGCCCCTGAGACGTACTCATACGTACAGGGTCGTTAAGGGGTTAATACACCCCATAATCCTATTGGCCTTGGCAGCTGCTGCCTGACACTGGCTGCTACAGTTAAGTTTACTTTCCACCAGGATTCCCAAGTCCTTCTCCATGTCACTTTTCCACAGCGTATTTCCATTTAACATGTAATCATGCAAAGGATTTTTCCTCCCCATGTGCATAACCTTGCATTTATCTGTGTTAAACCTCACCTGCCATTTCTCTGCCCAGGACTCCAACCTATTCAGATCCCTTTGTAAAAACACATTATTATGTTGATTACTTTACAGAGCTTAGTATCATCTGCAAAGATCGATATTCTACTGTGCAATCCCTGTATAAGATCATTAATGAAAATGTTAAAGAGGATAGGGCCCAATACTGAGCCCTTTGGTACCCCACTAGTAACAGGGATCCAGTCTGAGTATGCACCGTTAATTACCACCCTTTGTTTTCTATCACTGAGCCAGTTGCTTACCCACTTGCGCACATTTTCCCCCAGTCCAAGTATTCTCATTTTACTTACCAACCTTTTATGTGGCACTCTATCAAATGCTTTAGAGAAATCTAGATATATTAAATCCAATGCTTCACCCCTATTCAGTCTAGAACTAATCTCCTCATAGAAGCTGATGAGATTAGTTTGACAAGACCGATCCTTCATAAACCCATGCTGGAACGATGTTATACATTTATTTTCAGTGAGAGTTCAGGATATCATCTCTAAGAAAACCTTCAAACATTTTATCCAAAACAGAGGTTAAACTTACTGGCCTATAGTTTCCAGGATCACTTTTTGACCCCTTTTTGAATATTGGCACCACATTTGCTATGCGCCAATCCTTTGGGACATACCCCGTTATTAGACAGTCCATAAATATTAAGAATACGGGCTTATCTATGACATTACTTAACTCCCTTTGGACACGTCGGTGTATACCATCAGGACCTGGGGATTTGTCTATTTTAATCTTCTTAAGACTGAGCTACACTTCTTCCTGGGTTAGCCAAGAAACATTTAAGTTGGAGTTTACCTCATTCCTCTGCTCGTCAACAGAAAGGTCATCCTCCTCCTCAGTAAATACAGTGGAGAAAAAATTGTTTAATGGGTTTGCTTTTTTCTCATCACCCTCTATAGTCTCTCCCTCAATACTTTTCGAAGGGCCAACATTTTCTGTTTTAATCTTTTTACTGTTTATATAATTAAAAAATATTTTGGGGTTACTTTTACTTTCTATGGCAATATGTCTTTTTGTCTCCAGCTTTGCTGCCTTTATCATTTTTTTTTACATATTTTATTTTTTTCCTTTCCTTTTTTCACTGCCCTCCTGTTTTAGTAGATATAATGCTTTGTTTTTGTTTCTTATTGCCTTTTTTACATCCCTGTTGATCCACATTGGGTTTTTCCTGTTCCTAATTATTTTATTACAAGATGGTATGTACTGCTCACAGTGGGCGCCTAAGATGTTTTTAAAAATATCCCATTTATTATTTGTTCTGCCATTTTTAAACACCTTGTCCCAGTCAATACGGTTTAGGGCCTCCCTAAGCAGAATAAAATTAGCCTTCCTAAAATTCAGTGTTTTTGTGGCTCCTTGACAAAAAACTCTCTTGAAGGATAAATGGAAATGTATTATATAATGGTCACTATTTCCTGGATGCTCCTCAACCTGAACCTTTGTTACTCTGTCAGGTCTATCAGTGAATATAAAGTCTAGAAAGGTCTTTCCTCTAGTAGGTTCCTGCACCATTTGGCAAAGGTAATATCTTTAGTTATTGACAAAAACCTGTTTCCTTTATGAGAGCTACAGGTTTCAGTTTCCCAATTGATGTCTGGATAGTTAAAGTCACCCATAATAACCTCATTCTGATTAGCTGCCTCATCTATTTGCCTGAGGAGTACATCTTCCATGGGTTCTGTTATATCTGGGAGCCTATAGCAGACCCCTATTAGTATCATATTATTATTGTTACCCCCATGTATATTTACCCATAATGATTCCACATGTTCATTACCTGTACCTATATCTTCCCGCAGTGTTGGTTTCAGACAGGATTTTACATAGAGACAGACACCTCCCCCCTTCCGGTCTTTACGATCTCTTCTAAATAGACTGTAACCCTGCAAGTTAACCGCCCAGTCGTAGCTCTCGTCCAGCCATGTCTCAGTTATCCCCACTATGTCATATTTTTCTTCAGCAATTAATAATTCTAGTTCATTTATTTTGTTGGTCAGACTCCTGGCATGCAATTTACAGATTTTTCTATTTTTATTCCTTTCTCCCTGAACTTGCTCATTTTGATCCAGGATCCGCGTTTCTAAGAGTGCAGTGTGCACACACCTTGCATAGCTCTATGCCCCCATGAACGGTTGTTCAAGGATTGCAAACATTGCATAGGATGTGCACTGGATGGCATTGTCAATCATGGAGCACATGGGGATATTACAAATATCAGAGAACCAAGATATACAATATTCTAATACAATATATATTATACAATATTCTCCCTTCTAAACTCCCCAAATCTAAAGTTCCTCAATCTTTAAAGGGGTTGTCTCATGTTACTGTTTCATAGAGTCAGCAGCAATCTTTCATTCATGCATACTGTCACTTCCTGCAAAGATGAAGACGAAAAATGGGACCCGGCGCTCAATTCCAGGAGAAAAAAAAACCCTCGGGATTAGCGAGGATATGGGTTTTTTTTTTCCTTATTCAAAACAGCTTTATTAGAACAATATACAAACAATAGAAAAGTAGTATATAGAAGTGTAAACGACATGTGATTACAGAGGTTGAATATGACACGCAGGTATATTCAGATAAATCGACAAAAACCAGTAGGATAATGGCACGTGTACAGCAGGGCATAGTCTTACTAAATACGCATAAGAAAGACAATATTATTCTCCCAAAATCTTTTTGAGTCCATACATCTGTGAATCAGAAATGAACAATATACTGCTAATTTAAAATATGCATTGGAAGGAAAGCAATAACAGTAGGAGCAAAATACAATTAGAGAAATTAAAAAAATTAAAACAATTAAAAGAAACCACTGGGCAAGACGACCGGGCAACCCAAACTCAATTATCAGGAAATAATGAAAACAATCTCATGGAAAGCAATCCACTCGCCCCACCTCTGCCTGTACTGATCCCACGTCTGAGTCGTCTCCGCTCTCAGCTCCTCCATATTCTGCAAATAAAAGACTTCTTTAAACCATTCAGCCAGGGGACCTTTGTAGAACGCCATTTCCTAGGGATCAATGATTTAGCAGCCGCAAGTAAGAAAATAATCAGGCTCCCCTTTAATGCTCCCAGGCTCAGGGGCAACATGAAAAGCAGGAGGATGGCCGGTGAGTTTTGCAACAAGACACCGGTGATTACCTGAATTAAATCTATCACCTGCCCTCGAGGATATGGTTTTAAATAAAGGTTTTTTTATTCCATTAAAAATGAAACACACACTTATATTGCGTTTCGCACCATTAGGCGCTTCTTCAGATAAAAATGTGTTACAGCAAGAGTACAGGAAACAACACTAATTTAAAAGGCAGAGTTAGCAATGATTGGATAAATCTTAACCAATCACTAAAACGGTTACATATACCACACAAAGGAGAAGCAACCAATCATATAACAGGCGGGACAATTCAAATGAAAGAAAAAACAGTGATTGGTCCAAAAGTGTGGGAAATTTGACTTGGCCAATAAGGAGGAGAGCTACTCTTGTGCAATAGAAGTCTATGGACATCGCTAAGCCAATCAGCAAAGGGAAAACTTGTTCCATAGAAAAGAATGGACTAAGAGATGATTGGAAGAAAAAGGGAGGGAAAATGAAATGGGGAATAAAATGGCGAGCTAGTCATGCTTGTCCATTCCTGTGTGTAACAGTGCACTATATGTTTTACAGTCGTCAGTAGAAAAAAGACGCATAAGGTAGGATTGGTGTGCCTAGCGGGAGAAATATGAACTGTCCAAAGAAAAGGACAGCTACTATGAAAAAAAAAATAAAATAAATATATATATATCACAAAACGAGCTGCAAATATAATAGTGTTAATGATAAAAGGCGCAGCAGAATCGCTAGGAACGATTAAGGGGGACATGTCTGAAAACTGTCTTGGTCTAAGACTTTTCTTGTTGCCCATAGCAACCAATCAGCGTTCCCCTTTCATTTCATATAGTGCTCTGAAGAAATGAAAGGGGAACCCTGATTGGTTGCTATGGGTGTCACGAGCGGCGCCGCAGCCCATGGTCCGGGCTGCGGGCGCACTCGTGTCCGCCCTGTCCCTGTTGCGCCCGGGTTGTGTGGCGCCGCGGTCTGCGGGCGCACTCGCTCCCACGGGCGCACTGTCTTATCTGACCACGCTCCTGCTGCTTCTCCGCTGACTGCTGGCCGGTGCACGCGTTCCCGCTCCCTAGGGCGCGTGCGCGCCGCCTCTCTCAGATTTAAAGGGCCAGCGCGCCGGTAATTGGGATTGCCGGCTGCTGGCCCTATACAATGGTTCCACCTCTTCCTATACTCCGCCGATTCCATAGTGCCTTACCCTATGCGAGGAAGCCTTCTTTACGTTCCAGTTGCCAATTTCGTGTACCAGTCCCTCCGGCTTACGTTTCTTGACCATGAACCTTCGCTGCTCTGACCTTTCGGCCCGTCCCCGACTACGAGTTTGCCTGTTGATTTGGTACTTCATTGCACCTTGTCTACCACCGCAAGCAAGTCGTATCAGGGGTAGCGACCTGGTGGAATCCTGCCGCGGCAAGTCCAACCCGCCTTGCGGCGGGCTCTGGTGAAAACCGGGACCCGCCAAAGTGCCGTTACCCAGCGTGGAGTACCTTATGTCTATTGTGGCCAGGGCCGCAATTAGGGGGCTACAGGCACTACTGGTGTACGGGGCCCGGCCAGTCTGTGAAGCAAGGGGGGGCCCCTTTGCTTCACAGCAATGTATAATATAGAGAACATATATAATACCAGTTGCTTGTCACACCTTATATATTTTCGTTCTCTGAATGCTGGGTAAAGTAACAATATTTACAATCTATGTATACCCGCATACAAAATATGACATACTGTATTACACACTTAAATTCATAAGAAATTTATTGATAACTTCTTTTTACAGCGACCAAATTCAACACATAAACCTTTTCGGTCCCATTTAGACCTTCATCAGATGTGTCGCTAAAAAGTACAAAATAACATAAATTACAAAAATTACAACAAATCACAATATACAACATACCAATGACAATATAACATATGTATAATATATAGATGTACATAATATCCCAATGTCATGCTAAAAGGGTGCATTGAGTATTGAGGAGTAATTCACATAACATTCAATAGTAGAGGATGCATGTCCAAATCACCAATAATAAACACCACAGTGAGCATACCTTCAAAGTAGTGTCATAGCAATAGGACCTATAGCCATGTCAAAAGAATTATATAATTAATATTAGATCAGATTATCATTTTTTGCACTAGCAGAGATAAATATCCCGCTTATGCATATATCCATCTGTCCATACAGACCTATGTACAGATATCCCCCTAATAAATTAGTCTCCAAAATGATATACAACGAGGAGCAAGATTGAAATACTTACAGGCGTTCTAAAAGTGCAATGAATACTGGCCACAGCACAGTGGGGTAGATAAGGAAGGCGCCATGCTCCACTCGGAGCTCGGCGTCTCTAAATAGCTACGGCGCATGCGCCGATCGGCATACTGGACGTGCGTCATGTAAGGGCATATCTATGTCCAAGGGCATATCTGTGCCCTTCTGTGAATTACTGAGCATGCGCGGATCGCCGATCTCTATGTGAATGCATATAAAAGCTCAGAATCATTACATTATAGGGGGGAAAAACTACAATGATTGAAATATATAATAGGCATAAAAGAGATACCCCATAATGATTATTACTGCAGGATATTAATTACTAAAAGATGTACAGTATCGGTGATTAGAATTGGACATGCAGCCTACTTAATGTTAAAGTATCATTGATGCATCAATATACATTTAAAGGTATATACAATATATACTAAACATATCATATAATATTGTAAGAGTAAGATCAAAACCTAAACAACATTAATCTAACTACACATCAATACATACATGTGCAAACCTTCAAAAATAAAAAAATAAAAAACAATAATCAAGAAATGTACAAAAAAGAAAAAAAATTACATCTACAAAAGGAAAAATTACATATACAGAAGAAAAAGAAGAAAAAAGGAAAAAAGAATTACATCTATCACAAAGGCCGAAAGAATCCCTGTCATGTCCCATGACTTCATGGTTCATAATCAGTATTGTAATTTCTATTACTGCTTTGTATTATTCCTAAGTTTGTCCCTCTCGTCCCTGTATGTGTGCTCTGAGGTATTCAGCTCCTCCCTCCTTCTAGCATTCTCCATCTTTCTGTCTCACTGAAGCACTGTATCTTCATTCTCTGTAACAGCTCTGTAAAGTTTTCATCTTTTCATCTACTACTTTGGTGTAAACTACAAGATTCAGCCTGAATAAACTCCTGTTGGTTCTTCATACACGCCGGAGCAGTCGAGTTGTCACTGTCTGACAAGATTCTGAAGTAAGTTCTTACAGTTCAATACAGACTTATATTACCACATGGGCCTGATGAATTTCTACACTTGCTGTCAGATATGGAGTCAGAATAGTGAAAAGATGGTTTAGAAACACAGATAAGCTCACAACTTCAGCAGAGATTACCACATACAGCTGCAGTGCCATGACAGTGACAAGCAAGCGTCAGTCTGCAGTGTGAATAGCAGCTACAGCTCAAACCCAGCATAGAGTCTTCTAGCAATATCATTCTATTCCTCCATCTTATATCCTGTCTGTGTTACAACATGGCTGCAGGCAGCACCGCTCAGAGTGACCAGCTACAGCTGCAAGATGATAGGAATCCTACTCTACAACCTAGTGAGAGAGCAAAACGCCTAACTCATGCTACATGGAAGGTCAGAGAGAATCTTGAAAGCATAAAAAGTGAAATATTTTCTGAAGCTACTGATCAATGGGAAAAACTGCTTAGCCACATCTCCCACATCTCACAGGGTGCTTGTAATGAAACACTACTAGAAGAAGCCCTAGGACAACTCTCTGCAATGTACAGAAGCTTAATACCCCAGATTCTCTACAAGAATTGCTCAGCTTCCAGCGCCTTAATATTCAACGTGAAACCGATATGTAAACTAAGTCCAAATCAATGTCAAGAACCACACAACTGCAGGAAACATCATACTGTGTTTCCAAATCTACTAGGAAATTCCAAAAGAATCACAATCACAAATCTTCAAGATATTCAAACGTTCAGTGAACAGCTCAAAGAGCAGTGCCGAAGCTGAGGCAAACTAGAATACAGGCAGAGTTTGCACAAAAAGGCATCTATGGAACCAGAGACAGCAGTATGGAAGCAGAGACACATGCAAAAGAGCCGAGATGGAAACTCTGCAGAAACAATGTGAACATGCCACTGCCAATGGCAAGATTAAGGTTCAAAACCCAAGCGGGCTAGGGGAAGTGAAGTAAGCAGCTCCAGCCTAAGTGCAGTGGCTGTAAAAGGGACCCTATTAAGCGCACAAGAGACTATGTGCTAAGCCAAAACAGCGAATCTCTGAATGCCACCAACATTCCTGACATTCAATTTTCCTCCAGTGCAACAAAGCACAGATCCTTCTGCAGATCCCCGCATTCGGGGTCAGTACAGTCCTACACCCATGCTGCATCCTGTATCTCCTTCACACATCACAATGCACCAAGGCCGTACACCTCCGCAACCTCAATACAATGATACCAAAGTCCAAATCAATATGCCAGCAAGCTGCCACCCTGGGCAACCATGCCGACCCCAGCTTCACTATAATCGAATGTAAACCTGCCCTTCAATAATGCCTATGCAACCCCATATGTCCCCTATGTCTCTTAATCAACTACCACTAACAATATGATCAGCACTAATCAGCCTACAATTACCTGCCTGAAGTCAGAAAGGTCAGACATGTCAGAGTTTGCAAGGTTCATGGTCCGCCGTGATCTTACTAAAACAGGCCTCACCAGTTTCGATGGCCGGCCTGAGAACTACAGATCCTGGAAATGTGCCTTCAGAACAGCAATTGATGATATTGGCATTACAGCTGCTGAAGAACTAGACTTGCTAGTGAGATGGCTTGGCCCGCAGTATACAGAACGTGTCAAGAGACTCAGATCCGTTCATATTGCAAATCCTGTGGCTGGCCTAGTAGCTGCTTGGGAGAGACTAGAACGGAGCTATGGCAGTCCTGAAGCCAGAGAGAATGCTCTGTTTACACGGCTTCAAAGTTTCCCAAAAATATCCGGTAAAGACAATGAGAAATTCCAAGAACTCAGTGATCTACTCTTGGGGCTGCAGCTGACCAAAGCAGACACTCACTTACCTGGCCTCAGTTACCTGGACACTGCTTGTGGGGTAAACCCAATAGTCTCCAAGCTTCCATACAACATTCAAGAAAAGTGGACAGCCCTCGGGTCAAGATACAAACGGGAGTACCAATTTCCTTTTCCCCCATTTTTCCTACTTCTGTGAGTTCATAAGGAACATTGCAGGTCCAAGAATGACCCAAGCTTCTTATAAAAGTGGGGGTCTGGCGGTCCTACTTCATCTCCTCCTAAGTATGACAGTCCACGCTCTAACTACAGGAATCGTAGAGGACCAGTATCAGTAAAAAAGACTGACATTCTTCCTGCACCTACATTATCGCCGCATAAGAACAGTCAAGGGGAGAAAATTGAAAAGCCAAATCGTCTATGCCCAATTCACAGGAAGCCACATCCTCTCAAGAAATGCATCGGCTTCAGAAAGAAACCGCTTCAGAAATGCAAAGAGCTTCTGACAAAATTTGGGATATGTTACAAATGTTGTGCTTACACAGAACATTTTGCGAAAGATTGTAAAGCTGTTATTAGTGCATTGAATGTACAGTGTTGAACCATGTGCAAGCACTTCATCCAATCTCAACACAGCACGGAGCCACTCTCTCAGTCACCGCCGGTAGCAAAGCATTTGGGGGGGAGAAATTGGGCCAAACTGGGAAACCTACCAACCGTATCTTCCTGCACAGAAATTTTCGGTGAAGGTCTCTATGACAAGTTTGTGTGCAAAGATATGTCTTGTCAACGTATAATCCCCAAGGATCATCCAGAAAGAGTCCTAAAGGGTTTCATGCCAATTGGATGATCAAAGCAACCGATCACTTTCAAGATCTGAACTCTTTGATTGTTCAACCTTTGAAGGAGACACCTTCCCTTACACTTTGGGTACCTGCAGTGGTGTCACAGAGGTCTCTGTATAGAAAGCCAGCAGACTCATGGTAGACTCACTCGACAACAAGGTCAGGATACCCTTACCAACACTCGTTGAATGCAACCAAATACCGTCTAATAGAGAGGAAATTCCTACGCCAGAAGTGGCTCTTCATCATACTCATCTAAGGTCTATAGTCACTGAAATCCTGCTTTTGCAAGAACGCAAACATCCTACTTCTGCTCGGCAGAGACATTCTCCGGGTACACAAGGTACGCCAGCAAATCAATGGACTCAGATGCTCCGTTTGCTCAACGCCTTGATCTAGGGTTTGGGGGATCAAGGAAAGTTTGCATTAGACCAGTTTTGAAGCCCACCCAAGATTTCCTCATTTACAACCCATGTTTTACCAAATGGTCGCAGCACCTATTTTCAACCATGTCCATACCATTACTGGGTAAAAGAGAAGCTCACTGGTAGCGAGAGACCACATGATCTAGAAGATAACATTCCTTCTTCCTTGTCCTGGGATGACAGTCTTGGGTCAGCAGTCTTTAGTCTAACAAGTGAAGACAACAAGCTAGCACCTACACGAGAAGACAAGGGATATCTTAAGATTATGGAAAGGGAATTTGCCCATGATGACTCCAACAGCTGGGTAGCACCACTAACCTTTCACACTCCAAGAGCAAAACTACCAAACAATCTACAGCGAGCAGTTCCTAGATTCTCTTCTTTAAAACACACCTTAAAGAGGAAACCAGAAATGGGGAAACATTATGTGGACATTATGCAGAACATATTTGACAGGGACCATGCAGAACCTGCACCACCACCAGAGAAGGAGAAGAATGCTGGTACCCCCATCTTTTGGCGTGTAACACCCGTGCCAAACCTGAACAAATTTCAGTTGTGTTTGATTCCAGCGCTCAGCATGAAGGCATTTCTCTCAACAACCTGCTCCTCACTGGGCCCAATCTCAACAACAGTCTCCTAGAAGTGCTAATCCGCTTCCATCAAGAACCCATTGCAGTAATGGCTGACATACAACAAATGTTTCACTGCTTCATCGTGAGGGAAGACCACAGGAACTACCTTAGATTCCTATGGCACAAGGACAATAACATCAACAGTGAAGTCATAGACTACCGGATGAAGGCACATGTCTTTGGCAACACCCCCTCTCCTGCCATAGCAATCTATGGACTCAGAAGAACCGCCCAAGCAGGAGAGAACGAGTTTGTTGAGAAGAACTTTTATGTGGATGATGGACTTAAATCCTTCTCTACCAGCAAAAAAGCAATTGATCTCCTCACCAGGACACAGGAAATGCTGTCTAGTGCAAACCTCACAAGATCATCTCTAACAGTCCAGAGGTAATGGATGCATTTCCCTTGGTTGATCATGCTACCAATTTGAAAGACCTTAATCTTGGCTCTGATTCCCCTCCCATTCAGCGCAGCCTAGGTTTACAGTGGGACGTCAAACAAGACATGTTTACATTTCAAGTGTCACCCTGTGACAAACCTTTCACTAAGCGGGGGATCTTGTCTCTTGTGAACAGTGTCTATGACCCTCTTGGATCTATAGCTCCAATCACCATTCATGGTAAGATGCTACTGAGACAGCTAACTACAGAGACTGTAGACTGGGACACACAGCTACCTACTGAGAAACAACACAGGTGGGAAGCATGGAAGAAGTCTTTGAAAGTGTTGGAGCAACTTCAGGTCCCACGTTGTTACGTTCCCACTTCCTTTACAGCTGCTGTTAGGAAAGAAGTTCATGTCTTCTCGGATGCATCCATGGAAGCCATAGCTGCAGTAGCCTACCTGAGGATGTCTGGAGAGGACAGCAAGCCACACTGTGGATTTCTCCTAGGAAAAGCCAAGCTAACTCCAAAACCTGCGCATTCTGTCCCAAGACTCGAACTTTGCGCAGCTGTCCTAGCAATAGAAATTGCTGAAGTTATAAAGGATGAAATGGACATTACTACTGGTTCATTTACTTTCTATACAGACAAAAAGGTTATTTAAAAGTAAAATCACACTCTCGATTTAGGCCACGAGGTGTCAAGGTGTCTAACCGATGGGTCCACCATGACTCCCTCTCCCTCAATAATTTGACCTGATCTCCACCTCTACGAGTTTAACCTGCTCCAAAATTTGAAACCTTAATTGCGCCACTGAGTGTTTAGCATGTGTAAAATGTGCTGGAACTGGTAACCAATTCTTCTGACATCTAATCGTGGACTTGTAACAAGCAATCCTGTCCTTAGCTCTCTGCATCGTTTCTCCCACATATGCAAGACCACACGGGCACTTCAACAGATAGACTACAGCAGATGAGTCACAAGTGAAATAACCTTTCACCGGAATTCTTTAACCTGTATGTGGATGTTGTACAAACTCTCCTTTGATTACATTGGCACAATGTGCACAATGTAAACAGGCATAGGTTTCTTTTTTTGGATTACTAAATGTACTCTGTATCAATGAAGCTCTGGATGAGCCAAAATCTGCTTTCACTAGAAAATCACGGATATTTCTCGGACGTCTGGAACAGACCATTACCGGGTGAGAAAACTCTTCTATAGATGTATAATGCTCACTTAACAATGGCCATCTTTTTCTAATGCATTCATAAATTCTATTCATTAGAGGGTGATATGTACTAATGAATGAGATGCGTTTGGCTGATTTTTCTTGACTTCTCATATTGGCCTCAGTTTGTGTTAAGGTTAAAATATGTCTGGATAATGTCTCCTCCTAAACTTATCGGCCATCTCCTCTAATCGACGTTTTTGCAATGTTGGTTCAGAGACTATTCGACGGACTCGTTCGAATTGCGATTTATGTAATGAACGCTTAGTATTTTTAGGATGAAAACTCCTAAAATCCAGTAAATTATTCTTGTCAGTTGGTTTGGAATAAATGTCAGTAAATCAGTTGCCCTGTCCATCCTTTATCACTAAGGTATCCAAAAAATGGAGTTGATGAAGATCAAACTCCATTGTGAATTGTAGTCCTGTACAAAAGGAATTCAAAAGTTCCAAAAACGTCTGAAGGCTCTGAACGTTGCCACACCATACGCAAAAGACATCATCGATATAACGTCTCCACAGTAGTATCTGATCCTGGAACTGTCTCGTGGTATAAATATAAGTCTCTTCAAAATCAATCATATATGCATTTGCAT
Source organism: Phyllomedusa bahiana (assembly GCA_025379985.1). Lineage (NCBI taxonomy): Eukaryota > Metazoa > Chordata > Amphibia > Anura > Hylidae > Phyllomedusa > Phyllomedusa bahiana. The sequence goes on along the minus strand of JAODAL010011278.1, from coordinate 43,540 downwards.
AAGGGGGGGGGGCAATGTTCGAGCCCATGGCTGTGCCTTTCCTCTGATTGTAATAATCATCACCCCAAAGAAAATAGTTTTCAGTCAGTACAATGGTCAATAGTTCCAGACAAAATGTTTGTTCATCCGTATTGAGACTGGAATTTTCCAATAATTTCGAGACAGCTTGTAGACCTCCCTGATGTTCAATCGATGTATATAAGCTTACTATGTCAAACTAGACTAGTAATGCTTCTGTATTCTATCTCACTTATCATTTGTAAAAAATGAGAAGTATCCAAAATAAAAGACGTTGAGACTTTAGAGGTGTCAGTATTTTTTCTAAAAATTTCGCAATGGGACTGAATATTGAGTCAGTAGAGGCCACAATTGGGTGACCTGGTGGTTTGTCCAAACTTTTGTGCACTTTTGGAAGAATATAGAATACAGGGCATATTGGATGCTGCATCTGTAAATACCTATATGTAGATTGATCAATGGTGTTTTTATATAAATAATCATCCAATATACCCTGTATCCTATTTTTAATCCGAGGTAGAGGATCCCTATCTAGTCTTTGATATGTAGACGTATCAGAAAGCTGCCGACAAACCTCCTCCATATACATACTTCTATCCATCACCACCAGTGTTCCACCTTTGTCCGCTGGTTTACAAATAATTTCATTATAATTTTGAAGAGCATTTAAAGCTTGTCTTTCCTCTTTGCTTAAGTTGTCATGAAAATGCATCTGTTTACGTTCTGACAAAATGTCATTATCGATTAAAGAAATCACAGACTCAACGCCATGTGAAGTTCGTGGAGGATTGAAGGTACTATCATTTCTTAATCCCAAGGTTTTAACTGAGATTAAACTAGGTGTAATTGAAGAATTTTCCTCATCCATACTATTGTATTGAGAACCAAAATGTACCTTCAAGCGTAATGTACGATAAAAATATCTGAGCTCCTGTTCAAATTTGAATGAGTCAAAGAGAAGAGTGGGACAGAAAGACAGACCCCGTTGTAAGAGATTAAGTTCTAAAGGAGATAAATTGATGGACGAGATGTTAATAACTAAGTTATCCTAAATTTTAAACCTGTGATCGTGTCCGACCTTGTATCAGATTTTCTTTGGAGATTGCACCATCTAAACCGCCTCGTTTTTTAGTATACATTTTTCGTCCTTGTCCCCTTAAAAAAGGTGGATGACAATAATGATTGTTGTATTCCCTCCGTGAACTTGAATGACCCTGTTCGTAGGATGGACGTCGGTCCATCCCAAATCCACCAATTGAGGAATCTCGCCATCTATACACTTTCTAGTTTGTATAATCCTCTGTATCACGTAAAATTTTTTATTTCTTTTTCTTTTCAATATATTGTCGATAATCACGTAGGGTGTTTTCTGATTTCTCCTTTAGACTAACCCAATCTGTAGTTGGTAATATGGTCGACAATTGTGTTTCAATAAACTGAATATGGTCTTTAAGATCTTGCATAGATTTTTGTAGATACTCAATTGTCAATACCATAATATCAAAAGAACATTTATTTAAAATATTCTCAAATTTTTTGCAATATGCATCATCATCATGAAATAATGTAGGTCGTAAGTTGCATCTAAGACCCCTAGGGATACGGTTGACTTTACAGTATTCGGCCAAAGTTGCACAATGCAATTCATAAGATAAAAGTTTTTTAGAATCATGTTCAAAATCTTTCATGCGTAATTCCCCTGAAGGGACATGTAAAAAATCATTGGATATTGTTACTTGTGACAAAATTCGAGACACTTCTTGTTCATCATATTGAAATATATTGGAAGTCATTTATCACAATGTGCTCAAAGACAAATATATCCAATATAATACCAGTTGCTCGGCACACTTTATATATTTTCGTTCTCTGAATGCTGGGTAAAGTAACAATATTTACAATCTATGTATGCCCGCATACAAAATATGACATACTGTATTACACACTTAAAGAAATTTATTGATAACTTCTTTTTACAGCGACCAAATTCAACACATAAACATTTTCGGTCCCATTTAGATCTTCATCAGATGTGTCGCCCAATTGTGGCCTCTACCGACTCAATATTCAGTCCCATTGCGAAATTTTTAGAAAAGATACTGACACCTCTAATTAAAGTCTCAACGTCATTCATTTTGGATACTTCTCATTTTTTACAAATGATAAGTGAGATAGGGAGCATACCTACGGAAGCATTACTAGTCTCTTTTGACATTGTAAGCTTATATACATCGATTGAACATCAGGGAGGTCTACAAGCTGTCTCGAAATTATTGGAAAATTCCAGTCTCAATACGGATGAACAAACATTTTGTCTGGAACTATTGACCATTGTACTGACTGAAAACTATTTTCTTTGGGGTGATGATTATTACAATCAGAGGAAAGGCACAGCCATGGGCTAGAACGTTGCCCGCCCTTAAGCAAATGCATATATGATTAATTTTGAAGAGACTTATATTTATACCACTAGACAGTTCCAGGATCAGATATTACTGTGGAAACGTTATATCGATGATGTCATTTGCGTATGGTTTGGCAATGTTTAGAGCCTTCAGACGTTTTTGGAACTTTTGAATTCCTATTGTACAGGACTACAATTCACAATGGAGTTTGATCTTCATCAACTCCATTTTTTGGATACCTTAGTGATAAAGGATGGACAGGGCAACTTATTTACTGACATTTATTCCAAACCAACTGACAAGAATAGTTTACTGGATTTTAGGAGTTGTGATCCTAAAAATACTAAGCATTCTATACCTAAATCGCAATTCGAACGAGTCCGTCGAATAGTCTCTGAACCAACATTGCAAAAACGTCGATTAGAGGAGATGGCCGATAAGTTTAGGAGGAGACATTATCCTGAACATACTTTAACTCTAACAAAAACAGAGTCAAATATAAGAAGTCAAGAAAGATCAGCTAAATGCATTTCATTCATTAGTACATATCATCCACTTATGAATAGGATTTATGAATGCATTAGAAGAAGATGGCCATTGTTAAGTGAGCATTATCCATCTATAGAAGAATTTTCTCGCCCGGTAATGGTCTGTTCCAGACGTCCGAGAAATATCCGTGATTTTCTAGTGAAAGCAGATTTTGGCTCATCCAGAGCTTCATTGATACAGAGTACAATTAGTAATCCAAAAAAGGAACCTATGTCTGTTTACATTGTGCACATTGTGCCAATGTAATCAAAGGGGAGTTCGTACAACACCCACATACAGGTCAAAGAATTCCGGTGAAAGGTTTTTTCACCTGTGATTCATCTGCTGTGGTCTATTTACTGAAGTGCCCTTGTGGTCTTGCATATGTGGGAGAAACAATGCAGAGAGCTAAGGACAGGATTGCTTCTCACAAGTCCACGATTAGATGTCAGAAGAATTGGTTACCAGTTCCAGCACATTTTACACATGCTAAACATTCAGTGGCGCAACTAAGGTTTCAAATTTTGGAGCAGGTTAGACGCCCCCGTAGAGGTGGAAATCAGGTCAAATTATTGAGGGAGAGGGAGTCATGGTGGATCCATCGGTTAGACACCTTGACACTTCGTGGCCTAAATCGAGAGTGTGATTTTACTTTTAAATAACCTTTTTGTCTGTATAGAAAGTAAATGAACCAGTAGTAATGTCCATTTCATCCTTTATAACTTCAGCAATTTCTATTGCTAGGACAGCTGCGCAAAGTTCGAGTCTTGGGACAGAATTTTTTTTTGGGGGGGGGATATATAACAACTAGGGTTGATTTAAAATTATTATACATAACATTAGCATATACGGGATTCTTTCGGCCTTTGTGATAGATGTAATTCTTTTTTCCTTTTTTTCTTCTTTTTTTCTTCTGTATATGTAATTTTTCCTTTTGTAGATGTAATTTTTTTCTTTTTTGTACATTTCTTTGATTATTGTTTTTATTTTTTATTTTTGAAGGTTTGCACATGTATGTATTTATGTGTAGTTAGATAATGTTGTTTAGGTTTTGATCTTACTCTTACATATCTATATGATATGTTTAGTATATATTGTATATACCTTTAAATGTATATTGATGCATCAATGATACTTTAACATTAAGTAGGCTGCATGTCCAATTCTAATCACCGATACTGTACATCTTTTAGTAATTAATATCCTGCAGTAATAATCATTATGGGGTATCTCTTTTATGCCTATTATATATTTCAATCATTGTAGTTTTGGATATATGCATAAGCGGGATATTTATCTCTGCTAGTGCAAACAAATGATAATCTGATCTAATATTAATTATATAATTCTTTTGACATGGCTATAGGTCCTATTCTTATGATACTACTTTGAAGGTATAGTCACTGTGGTGTTTATTATTAGTGATTTGGACATGCATCCTCTATTATTGAATGTTATGTGAATTACTCCTCAATACTCAATGCACCCTTTTAGCATGACATTGGAATATTATGTAGATCAATATATTATACATATGTTATATTGTCATTGGCATGTTGTATATTGTGATTTGTTGTAATTTTTGTAATTTGTGTTATTTTGTACTTTTTAGCGACACATCTGATGAAGGTCTAAATGGAACCGAAAACGTTTATGTGTTGAATTTGGTCGCTGTAAAAAGAAGTTATCAATAAATTTCTTATGAATTTAAGTGTGTAATACAGTATGTCATATTTTGTATGCGGGTATACATAGATTGTTAATATAGAGATCAGGCAGCAAGCAAGCCTGTTCTATTACTTCAGCTCCTTTGTTGTGCTGTCGAGCGGGGGGAAGAGAAGGGGGGCCGCGCTGCAACTCACAGCTGCCGGGCAGAGTTTTTCATACATCTTTTTTACTGACTTCCTCTCCTCTGCGCAGCAGCTTGAGATCGGAGTAGCCCCCCCTCCTCCTCCTTCTAGCTGCCAGCAGGCAGGGAGGGACGGACATCCACAAATTAAAACAGTGAGTCCCCGCCTCACCCAGCCAGAGTGAGAGTGAGAGAGAGCGGAGGGGAGTGGTGAGGCCCGGCTGCTCTGATCTCAGGCTGCTGCGCAGAGGAGAGGAAGTAAGTGAAAGGATCTGATTAAAACTATGGTGGGCAGCTTCACAGCACAGCCCCTGTTTTTATTATAATGATGCTAGACCCCTGAGATCTGTGGGGGCCCACTCAAGGCCCCCTCACCAGGCCTGTGGGGCCCCACTGAAGGCACCCTCACCAGGCCTGTGGGGCCCCACTCAAGGCCCCCTCACCAGGCCTGTGTGGCCCCACTAAAGGCCCCCTCACCAGGCCTGTGGGGCCCCACTCAAGGCCCCCTCAGCAGTCCTGTGGGGCCCCACTCAAGGCCCCCTCACCAGACCTGTGGGGCCCCGCTCAAGGCCCCCTCACCAGACCTGTGGGGCCCCACTCAAGGCCCCCTCACCAGACCTGTGGGGCCCCACAGGGCTGGGGGAGAAGAGGACCTTGAAAGGGCCCCACACCACTGGGGGGAGCCTTGAGCGGGGCCCCACAGGTTTGGTGAGGGACCTTGAGCAGGGCCCCACAGGTCTGGTGAGGGGTCTTGAGTGGAGCCCCACTCAAGTTTCCTCCATGTGGGGCCCCACTCAAGTTCTCCCCCTTACTTTTTATGGGGGGCCCACTACCTACCTATGGGGGCCCACTAGCTAACTACCTACTTGCGGGTGCCCACTACCTAACTGGGTATGGAGCCCAATATCTACCTACCTACTTGCAGGGGCCCACTACCTACCTATGGGGACCCACTATCTACTTACCTGGCTATGGGGGCCCACTATCTACCTACCTAACTACGGGTGCCCACTACCTACCTATGGGGACCGAATATCTACCTACCAGGCTATGGGGGCCCACTATCTACCTACCTAACTATGGGTGCCCACTCCCTACCTATGGGGGCCCACTATCTACCTACCTACTTGCAGGGGCCCACTACCTGCCTATCGGGACCCACTATCTACCTACCTAACTACGGGTGCCCACTACCTAACTATGGAGACCGAATATCTACCTACCAGGCTATGGGGGCCCACTATCTACCTACCTAACTACGGGTGCCCACTCCCTACCTATGGGGGCCCACTATCTAACTACCTACTTGCAGGGGCCCACTACCTGCCTATCGGGACCCACTATCTACCTACCTAACTACAGGTGCCCACTATTTATTTACCTGCAGGGGACCCTATAAAACTAACGACCAGGGCACCAAGGGGGTAATTATTACTCTTTGAGGCACTATGGATGGGGAGTTCGTACATGGGGGGCTGCACCGGTGGGAAGATGATAAAGTGAGGCGTCTCAGGTGTTTGTGTTGTGAATTCTGCAGGGAGAAGTTATCATCATGGCTTGGACCAGACGAAGAAGAAAAGGGAAAGTGAACGACTCTCAGACAAGACATCACCTGTGAGTCCCTAAGGGGGACGTCTAAAAACTGTCTAGGTCTAAGACTTTTCTTGTTGCCCATAGCAACCAATCAGAACTCATAGCAACCAATCAGAGCCCATAACGGCCAACCAGAGCCCATAGCAACTAATCAGAGCCTATAGCGACTAATCAGAGCCCATAGCAACCAATCAGACCTCATAACAACTAATCAGAGCTCATAGCAACCAATCACAGCTTACAGCAACCAATCAGAGCTCATAGCAACTAATCAGAGCCCATAGCAATCAATCAGAGCTCATAACAACCAATCAGAGCTCATAGCAACCAATCAGAGCCCATAACGGCCAACCAGAGCCCATAGCAACTAATCAGAGCCCATAGCAACTAAACAGAGCCCATAGCAACCAATCAGACCTCATAACAACTAATCAGAGCTCATAGCAACCAATCACAGCTTACAGCAACCAATCAGAGCTCATAGCAACTAATCAGAGCCCATAGCAACCAACCAATCAGAGCTCATAACAACCAATCAGAGCTCATAGCAACCAATCAGAGCCCATAGCAACTAATCAGAGCTCATATAGTGCTCTGAAGAAAAAAATGAAAGAGGAGCTCTGATTGGTTGCTATGGGCTCTGATTGGTTGCTATGGGCAACAAAGTCTTACACCTAGACACTTTTCAGACATGTCCCACTATATGGTCACTGTATGGCGGTAATATTGGTCTTATTGTAATGGATTATATTCAGTAACAGTATCGTGGCATTATTCTGCATCATTATGGTGGAGATACATGGTGATGTTATTGCGGTATTATTTGGTCTTTGTATATTGTTGTTATGGTAATATCGGCCTTAGTATACTAGTTTGATCAGTAACATTATAGTGATATTAGTCATCATACATAGTGATATGTGGCAGTATTATCTGGTCTGTGTATATTATTTAGTTATATTGGTCTGGGTATACTGGTTTGGTTAGTAACATTATAGTGGTGAGATGCGGTAATCGTTTTGTGGTACTTTCTAGCCCTTGTATATGTACTGACCCACATAATATAGATAAACTATACGTTGTAAAATCCCACAAGAACTAAATCCAGACAATGGGGCAATTGCATTTGTTTTTCTTGAGTTGTGTTGCGGGGAGTGCTGGGCATAATTGGTGGGGGCGGAGCTATGGGTTGACAGGGGGTGTGGTCAACAGGGCGGAGTGGCAGAGGGGGGCCCAGACGCTTTAGCTGTAGGGGGCTCTGAAATTTCTCATGGCGGCCCTGATTGTGGCTCAGCAGTCCCAGCAGCTGGCGCAACAGGCGCAGCAGTTAGACCAATTGACCGCCATGATACAGCAACTGATTGCCGCTCAGCAGCAGCCCTCGTCTCCTCCTGTGGTTCCTCCTATGCCAGCCGCTTTGTCTGCCTCCCTGGGACCCAAACTCTGGCTGTCGCTTCCTACAAAATTTGACGGATCCGAAACACTGCAGGGGATTTGTTACACAGTGCTCCATGCACGTGGAACTGATGGCCGACCAGTTTCCTTCCGAACGGTCTAAGGTAGCCTTCGTGGTCAGTTTGCTCTCCGGGAAGGCCCAGGCCTGGGCCACACCCCTCTGGAACAGAAGCGACCCTGTAACGGCGGATCTGCAGACCTTTTTAAAGGAGTTCCGTGATGTGTTTGAGGAACCAGCACGCGCATCGTCTGTGGAAACCGCACTGCTGAACCTGCGCCAAGGGGATTCTTCAGTAGGAGACTACGCCATCCAAGTCCGCACGCGGGCCTCAGAGTTGACCTGGAATGAGGCGGCCCTGTGCGCTACTTTCAAGAAGGGCCTTTCCGGCCGGGTTAAGGATGCACTGGCCGCAAGAGACCTCCCGACGTCCTTAAGTGAGCTGATCCATTTGGCCACCCGTATCGACGTGCGCTCCACCGAGAGACAAGAGGAGCTCCGTCAGGAACGTGACTCGTTTCGGCCTCATCGGTTCCCTCGCCTGGCTCTGGTGTTGCAGAGACCTCCTTTGCCACTCACGCAGCACTCCGGTGAAGAGCCCATGCAAATTGACGGTGTCCAGATTACTGAACAGGAGCGATCTCGACATCGTGCGGAGAGGTTGTGCCTGTATTGTGCCAGTCCAGAGCATTTCCTACGGGACTGTCCATTGCGCCCTCGTCCGGGAAACGCACGCACCTAGGTCACATGGGAGAGGTGTCCCTAGATGTGAACAGTCCCTCTCCTCGGCTGACCATGCCGGTTTGGGTCGTGTCATGTTCCGGAGCCCAAGTTCAAGTTCCTGCTTTTCTTGTTTCCGGTTCAGCTGGAAATTTCATGGACACTGCTCTGGTGTCGAAGCTTCATCTTCCCGTGGTCTGTCTCGCGAAGCCTTTAGCCATCTCTTCCATGAATGGTGAGATTCTGCGAGACTCCATCCGATACCGCACTGAGCCAGTCTCTATGCATGTGGGGGCGCTCCACAGAGAGAAGATCACATTCTACGTGCTGCCCCACTCCTCCTCAGCAAACCTCTGGGGCTCCCGTGGCTGCAGCGCCATACCCCTATGCTGAGCTGGGAAACGGGCGAAGTAACGCATTGGGGACAGGACTGCCAGTCCCGTTGACTTGTGGCACCCTGCCCGGTGCTCCCTGCTTCTCCATCAACGACTCCTAAATCCTTGCCAGGTCTGCCTTCGGAGTACCAAGACTTCGCGGATGTATTTTCGGAAAGGGAAGCTGAGACCTTGCCTCCTCATCGTCCCTACGATTGCCCTATTGACCTGGTGCCTGGCACAAGCCCTTCTCATGGTAGGTTTATCCGCTGTCTGTTCCTGAGACCGAAGCCATGTCGGCCTATATACGGGAGAACCTCAAGAGGGGCTTTATCCGTAAGTCCACGTCCCCAGCCGTCGAGAAAAAAGACGGCTCTCTACGTCCGTGCATCGACTACCGTGGCCTAAACAAAATACCGATGAAGAACCGCTACCCACTGCCTCTGATCATGGAACTTTTCGATCGGCTCCGCGGATCCAAGGTTCTTTCCAAACTGGATTTGCGAGGGGCCTATAACCTCATCCAAATTCGTAAAGGTGACGAATGGAAGACGGCATTCAACACCCGGGATGGACATTTAGTCATGCCCTTCGGCCTCTGCAATGCTCCTGCGGTGTTCCAAGTCTTCATTAATGAGATCTTCAGGGACCTCTTGTATTCCTGCGTGGTCGTGTATCTGGACGACATTCTGGTCTTCTCGCCCGAAGTCAAGTCTCATTGTCTCCATGTGCGCCAGGTCCTCAGGCGTCTTCGGGAGAATCGCCTTTACGCCAAATTAGAGAAGTGCCAGTTTCACCAGTCCAGTCTGCCCGTCTAGGGTATATCGTCTCTGCCAAGGGACTTCAGATGGATCCGGCCAATCTTTCTGTCGTCCTGCAGTGGTCTTGCCCAGTCGGCCTTCGGGCTATCCAGCGGTTCTTGGGCTTTGCGAACTACTATCGCCAGTTTATCCCATATTTTTCGACGCTGGTGGCTCCTATTGTGGCCCTGACTCAGAAGACTGGCAATCCTAGGTCTTGGCCACAGGCGGCTGAAGACACGTTCTCCCAGCTCAAAGCAGCCTTTGCCTCAGCTCCCATCCTGTCTCGCCAGGACACCGAGAAACCGTTCTTCCTGGAGGTGGACGCGTCCTGAGTAGGAGCAGGGGCAGTGCTCTCTCAGCGGGACTCCAAGGGCAAGACAGTCACTTGTGGGTTCTTTTCTAAAACATTCTCCCCGGCTGAAAAGAACTACATTATTGGTGACTGCGAGCTGCTGGCTATCAAAGTGGCCCTAGAAGAATGGCGCCATCTGCTTGAGGGGGCTCGCCACCCTGTCACCATCTACTCGGACCACAAGAATCTTGCATACCTCCAGACAGCTCAACGTCTTAATCCTCGGCAGGCTTGTCGGTCCCTGTTCTTCTCACGGTTTAGCTTCGTTATCCATAACCGCCCGGCTGAGAAGAACGTCAAGGCCGATGCTCAGTAACGGGCTTTGGACATCGTGGGTGAAGAATCTCCTCCAAGCCACATTATTCCTCCTAACCGTCTGATTACTGCGGCCCTGCTGGATCTCCGGCAGATACCTCCTGGCAAGTCTTATGTACGTCCGGTGCTTCGGAGGCGAACCCTGAAGTGGGGTCATTGCTCTCGGATTGCCGGCCACCTGGGAGTGCGAAAGACGGCGCAGCTCATTTGCCATTACTATTGGTGGCCTGACCTTGTCAAGAATGTCAAGGACTTTGTGGAATCGTGTTCTTCGTGTGCCCGCAACAAAACACCCCACCTTAAGCCGGCGGGGTTACTTCTGCCACTGCCCATCCCGGACCACCCATGGTCCCATATTGCCATGGACTTTAGTATGGACCTTCCGCTGTCGGCTGGTAATACCGTCATCTGGGTCATCGTTTTTCCAAAATGGCACATTGTGTACCACTTGCCGGTTTGCCCTCTGCGCTTTGCTTGGCGACCCTTTTCTTCCAGCACATATTCCGTCTGCATGGCCTTCCTCGTCACATTGTGTCAGATCGCGGGGTACAGTTTGTCTCCAGATTCTGGTGGTCCCTCTGTTTCCAGCTGAAAGTGGATCTGGACTTCTCTTCTGCTTATCGTCCGCAGACAAACGGTCAGCTCCGGCATGTGGATCCTGAACTCCTTCTACGTTTCCCTACTTAAGCCAGTCATCGTGAACATATATTCTCAAAGGGTGTCACCTCCTTCTCCGGTAACTGATACCTCGGATGTTTTTACCGTGAAAGAAATTCTGGCCAAGAAGACGATCAGGGGGAAACGTCATTTTCTTATTGATTGGAAGGGGTTCGGGCCTGAGGAAAGATCTTTGGAGCTGGAGGAGAACATCATGGACAGGGAGCTACTTCGGAAATTTCTTCAGACCAGAGGGAGGGGGAGACTTGAAGGGGGGGTACTGTCATGAGCGGGGTCCGGGCTGCAGGTGCACTCATGTCCGCCCTGTCGCGCCTAGGGTGCGTGGCGCCGCGGTCTGCGGGCGCACTCGCTCTCACGGGCGCACTGTCTTACCTGACCACGCTCCTGCTGCTTCTCCGCTGACTGCTGGCCGGTGCACGCATCCCGATTCCTAGGGCTTGCGCGCCGGCTCTGTCACACTTAAAGGGCCAGCACACCGGTATTGGGATTGCCGGCCGCAGGTCCTATATAATGGCTCCAACTCTTCCTTTACTCCGCCGATTCCATAGTGCCTTACCCTATGCGAGGAAGCCTTCTTTACGTTCCAGTTGCCAATTCCGTGTACCAGTCCCTCCGGCTTACGTTTCTTGACCACGAACCTTCGCTGCCTGCCCTGTCCCCAACGACGAGTTTGCCTGTCGATTTGGTACTACGTTGCACCTCGGCTATCACCGCAAGCAAGTCATATCAGGGGTAGCGACCTGGAACAATCCTGCCGTGGCAAGTCCAACCCGCCTTGTGGCGGGCTCTGGTGAAAACTGGGACCCACTTAGACTCCGCTCCCTGGTACAGCTATTACCACCACTTGTGGTGGCCCAGCGGATCCACTACCATGGTCCGTTACAATGGGCAACAAGAAAAGTCTTAGACCAAGACAGTTTTCAGACATGTCCCCCTAAGTTCTCGTGCATCTATTTCCAGTCTATACAGACGAATAAATGAAGTAAATTTAAATACATATAACAGAGTATGAATTCTAAAATAAAATATATGCCAAGATTATTAAAAATTAAATATATGCCGGACACCAATTACATCGAAATGTAGGTGTAGCTAGTGTAGCTATGAAAAACATTAGAGTAAAAGCATGTATAGTGCAATAAGAATAGGTAACATAAAAACCATAGTAACACATAAAATATATGCCAAGATTATTAAAAAATTAAATATATGCCAAGATTATTAAATATATGCCAAACACCAAAATGTAGGTGTATATACAGCTAATATAGTACATTAAGAACAGAGGACATTAAAACAATAAAATGAGTAAAAGACCCCTTAAACAACCAGCAAAAAAACGAAATCCTAGAAATGTAAAAAATCCTCAATAAATTAACTCTACCAGCTCATTTAACCCCTTAGGGTTAATAATTTGTAACGCATACATCCAGTATGTCTCCTTTCTCTGCAGTATTTGAAACTTGTTATTAGCCTCATGGGGTACCTGATCTATTGGTTGGATTTTTAATTTAGAAAAATCTTGATTATGGTGTTCTTTAAAATGTTTGGCTACACTTTGCCGTATATCCCCTTTTTTTATACAGGCTCTATGTCCGTTCAGGCACATATGCAGAGATTGTGTAGTCCGTCCCACGTATTGAAGTCTGCAGGTACACTGAATCACATAAATCACATATTTGCTCTTACAATCTAAGTTGTGTTTCATCTTATATATGGTGTTAGTGCTCATAGATGTAATTTGTGTAGCAGTAGTAATGGAAGACCAGCAAAGGCATGTCCTAGAACCACAAGGGTGACTACCTGGGTTTTCTGTGATTGTCGCAGTCTTGTCTTTTGGACCTTTAACCAGGCTGGGCGCTATAATGTTTTTTAGATTCGTAGCTCTCCTGAAGATCAGGTTTTAGGCTATGGAGAAAGGGGTCCTTTTTGATTATGTGCCAGTGTTTGGCTCGAAATTGTTTAATTTTCGTATGAGATGAATTGTACTGAGTTATTAGAGAGTATTTGTTGTGTAGGTTAGAATTTTTTGTTTTTGTTTTGTTTCCCTCAGTATTTATGTCTTTTTTGTATGTTAGGCAATCCTTTTGTTTTAAGAGTGCTACTCTTTCTTCTGCATTCTCAAGGAGTTTTGAAGGACACCCTTTTTCTTTAAAGCGATTTCTAAGTAGCTCAATTTGGATTTTGAATACAAGGTCATCGGAACAATTTTTTCTTATCCTTCTATACTGGCCATAGGGGATATTGGCGATCCATGGCTTATGGTGTGCGCTCTTATAATGGATATAGCTGTTTGAGTCTACTTTCTTAAAAAAAGGTAGCCATATTAAAAAGCCCTTATTGATGAAAAATTTCAATATCAAGAAATTCAATTTTGTGCTCATCACTGTGAGCGGTAAAATAAATAGCCCAATTGTTATTATTAAGGTATAAAATAAAAGAATTCATAAGATAAGGTGGACCAGTCCAAATAAAAAAGAGATCATCAATATATCTCCTATGTAAGGGTACATATTGGATAAAATCGGGGTGAGGATATATGAAATTATTCTCAAATGCCCCCATAAACAAATTAGCGTAGGCAGCGGCTACTCTAGTACCCATTGCTGTACCTCTCGTCTGCCTGTAGGTGGCGCCACCATACCTGAAAAAGTTGTTTTCCAAAATAAATTTCATGCCTTTAAGTAAAAAATTCCTTTGGGGGGCAGTTAGTTCTTGATCAGACTCTAGGGTATTTTGAATACACTCTAAGCCTAAGCTATGAGAAATATTTGTGTATAAAGCGGTTACATCCATAGTTAACAAAAGACAATCTTTAGATGGTTCTAATTCTGATAGTAACTGTATCAGTTGTCCTGAATCTTTTAAATAGCTCGGTAATTTCGTGACATATATTTTCAGAAAAAGGTCGATATAGTGGGACAGCTGGCTGGTAGGCGAATTAATTCCAGATATGATGGGTCTACCGGTGGGTGAGGTGAAACTTTTATGCATTTTTGGCAGAAAATAAAAAAAGGGGCAGCTGGGTTCTTTTGTAAAGATGAAATTTTTATCTTTCATATTGATAGCTCCTTCATATATACAGTGCCTTGCGAAAGTATTCGGCCCCCTTGAACTTTTCAACCTTTTGCCACATTTCCGGTTTCAAACATAAAGATATAACATTTAAAAATTTTTGTGAAGAATCAACAACAAGTGGGACTCAATTGTGAAGTGGAACGAAATTTATTGGATATTTTAAGCTTTTGTAAAAAATAAAAAACTGAAATGTGGGGCGTGCAATATTATTCGACCCCTTTACTTTCAGTGCAGCAAACTCACTCCAGAAGTTCAGTGAGGATCTCTGAATGATCCAATGTTGTCCTAAATGACTGATGATGATAAATATAATCCACCTATGTGTAATCAAGTCTCCATATAAATGCACCTGTTTTGTGATAGTCTCAGGGTTCTTTTTAAAGCTCAGAGAGCATCATGAAGACCAAGGAACACACCAGGCAGGTCCATCATACTGTTGTGGAGAAGTTTAATGCTGGATTTGGATACAAAAAGATTTCCCAAACTTTAAACATCCCAAGGAGCACTGTGCAAGCAATCATATTGAAATGGAAGGAATATCAGACCACTGCAAATCTTCCAAGACCCGGCTGTCTCTCCAAACTTTCATCTCAAACAAAGAGAAGACTGATCAGAGATGCAGCCAAGAGACCCATGATCACTCTGGATTAACTGCAGAGATCTACAGCTGAGATGGGAGAGTCTGTACATAGGACAACAATCAGTCGTACACTGCACAAATCTGGCCTTTATGGAAGAGTGGCACGAAGAAAGCCATTTCTCAAAGATATCCATAAAAAGTCTAATTTAAAGTTTGCCACAAGCCACCTGGGAGATACACCAAACATGTGGAAGAAGGTGCTCTGGTCAGATGAAACCAAAAACCAACTTTTTGGCCACATGGCAAAACGATATGTTTGGCGTAAAAGCAACACAGCTCATCACCCTGAACACACCATCCCCACTGTCAAACATGGTGGTGGCAGCATCATGGTTTGGGCCTGCTTTTCTTCAGCAGGGACAGGGAAGATGGTTACAATTGATAGGAAGATGGATTGAGCCAAATACAGGACCATTCTGGAAGAAAACCTGTTGGAGTCTGCAAAAAACCTGAGACTGGGACGGAGATTTATCTTCTAACAAGACAATTATCCCAAACATAAAGCAAAATCTACAATGGAATGGTTCACAAATAAACATATCCAGGTGTTAGAATGGCCAAGTCAAAGTCCAGACCCGAATCCAATCAAGAATCTGTGAAAAGAGCTGAAAACTGCTGTTCACAAACGCTCTCCATCCAACCTTACTGAGCTCGAGCTGTTTTCCAAGGAAGAATGGGCAAGAATTTCAGTCTCTCTATGTGCAAAACTGATAGAGACATACCCCAAGCGACTTTCAGCTGTAATCGCAGAAAAAGGTGGCGCTACAAAGTATTAACTTAAGAGGGCAAAATAAATTTGCATGCCCCACTTTTCAGGTTTTTTTTTACAAAAGTTTAAAATAGCCAATAAACTTCATTCCACTTCACAATTGTTGATTCTTCACAAAAAAATTAAAATTTTATATCTTTATGTTTGAAGCCTGAAATGTGGCAAAAGGTTGAAAAGTCCAAGGGGGCCGAATACTTTCACAAGGCACTGTAGCTACATTGAGGAAATCAAGTAAATCCTGCTGAATGGATGGGAAGGGGTCGAATTGGCATACCTCATATTACGTGGTATATGAGAGAATTCTGAGAGCCTCATCATGATAATATTGAAAGTCCATAATTACAACACCTCCGCCTTTATCGGCTGGTCTGATGACAAGGTCTGTATTCTTTTGTAAAATTTTGAGGGCATTGTGCTCTCCTTTGGTTAAATTAGAACCTTTCCTCACTGGTTCTATTTTCTGCAGTTCATCACAGACCAAATCTGAAAAAGTTTTAATAAAGTGATCCTGGGAATGGGTAGGGTAAAATCTAGATTTATATTTAATATCAACTTTTTTGTTTCCATTCTCGTGTATATCTTTGGAATTACAGACTATTGGATTGATGGCAAAGTGCCTTGCTACTGTCAATTTTTTGATAAATCTTTGTAAATCTATAAAAATATCAAACTGATTGATTTTATTATTAGTAGGACAAAAGTAAAGGCCTTTTGAGAGTACATTAATTTCATCATTATTTAAGATATATTGCAAAATATTGAAAATACCCCGAGTAACTAAATCTTGAGGGTCTACTGTTTCTGTCTGATTCTTTCTTTTTTTATGCTTGGTGCCAACTCTGCATCCTCTTCTATGATTTTTCTTTTCCCCCAAGAGATAAAGTGGGAGTCCGAGGTATTGGAATTGTCTGTGAAGTGTTCCCTAAAAAAAGGGGAGTGGTAGTGCCATCAGAGGTTATTTCATTGACTGTCGCATCCATGTCAATGAGGTTAACCCCTTAAAGTCCTGGCGTTTTTTTGTTGTTAACACGTTTGTTTTTCCCTCCTCGCCTTCCCAGAGCCATAACTTTTTTATTTTTCCACCTACATAGACATATGAGGGCTTTTATTTTGCGGAACAAGATGTACTTTCTAATGGTGTTATTCACTGTACTATAGAATATACTGGGAAACCGCAAAAAAATTCCAAGTTTGATAAATTGTGAAAAAAAACGTATTTTCGCCATGTTTGCGGGTGTTTTTCTTTTACGGCGTTCAATCTTCGGTAAGTTGAATGTGTTATCTATATTCTACAGGTTGATACATATCCGGCAATACCAAACATGTAAGGTTTCTGTTATGTTTTAGTATCGTAAAAAAATTCCAAATATTTTCTATTTTTGAAATTTGTGCCGTGGCGCCATTTTGTGCGACCAATAATTTTTTTTGTACTAACACCTATGGATGTCAGTGAGGGTGCATTTTTGCGGGCTGAAGTGTACTTTTTATTGCTAGCAGTTTGGAATGCATGTGACTTTTTTGATCACTTTTATTCCAATTTTTAAGTGACGTAAAATGACCCAAAAACGGAATTTTGGGGTTTGGAATTTTTCTTCTTCTACGGTGTTCAGTGTATGAGATAAATGATGTTATATTTTTATAGATCGGACTTTTTCGGGCAATACCAAATATGTGTAACTTTTTTATTATTTTATTGTTTTTATTTGTAAAATGGGGAAAGGGTGGTGATTTGAACTTTTAATACTTTTTTTTTGTATTTTAAAACGTTATTTCTTTTTTTTTTTACTTTTACATTGAGTCCCCCGATGGTGCTTGACCACTTAGGGGTGCGATTGTTAATACAGTCTAATGCATTGCATAGACAATGTACCTGCGGCCGGAAGTGGGGCAAATGAGAACATGGCAGCGGTGGGACCCTTCACAAGGCTCCCCGCTGCCAGGTCCAGGCATCAGATCGCCGCAGCTATGCTACGGGGATACCGATCGCCTGGAAGAACGGTGTGCGACACCGCTCTTCATTCATTTAGACGCCGCGGCCATCTGTGCCGCGGCGTGTAAGGGGTTAAACAGTGTGTGCGGGCGACGCTGCTCGCTCGTGCAGTAACGGCCGCCGGCTGTGCGGGGGGATCGCTTCGCGATCCAGGGTCCTTAATAGGTTAAAGGACGTTTCCGATGTGTCATACGTACTTAATTGTTTTTTGTGCTTTTGCCGCTGGTGACAGAGATCTAGTTTTACTTTCAATGGGATTATCAGGCAGATTCTCATATGTTTCTATATTGTCTAATGGTGTCTCAGTGGTTTCCAAAGGTGTTTCCAGAGTCTCAAAAGATGTTTCGGCTGTGATAAATTTAGTAAACATTTTTTCAAACTGGGAAAGTGTCTGATGTGATAGTGATTCTAGATTAGGGATAACAGGGATCTCAACAGGGAGCTTGAGATCAATGGGAGGAATTACTCTGGATAAAGATCTCTGGGATTCCTCTGTTTTGGAATATTGTGCGGGAATAATAAAAGTGTTGTTGTTTTTTGGGCCTAGCTTCTAGATTAAGTATGGGAGTATTCTGCTCCATAGTCCTAGTTGTTGTGGAATCTAGAGGTGTTTTAATATCATCTAGTGCAGTTGTTTTCCCGCCTATTATAGGATTGGTTGCTTCTCCTTTTTGTGGTATATTTAACCGTTTTAGTGATTGGTTCAAGATTTATCCAATCATTGCTGACTCTGCCTTTTAAATTAGTGTTGTTTCCTGTACTCTTGCTGTAACACATTTTTATCTGAAGAAGCGCCTAATGGTGCGAAATGCGTTATAAGTGTGTGTTGTATATATGGAAAGGGTAACTCTCTTTTCATTTTTAATGGAATAAAAAAACCTTTATTTAAAACCATATCCTCGCCGGGTTTTTTTTTTCTTCTGGAATTGAACGCCAGATCCCATTTTTCGTCTTCATCTTTGCTGTTCGTTCCTGCTGCCTGCTTGCGGCTCCAGAGAGTGTTGTGCCTCTATAATAATACACACAACAGATGTAGGTGAGCATCTTTTCCATTTGTTGGTTTAATTGCTTTACTTCAGACGTACTTTCACCATAGAGCGCCACCTCTGTGTTTTTCTTTATGTGTCGGAGTCCCTACCAGGACTTCTGCAAGGAGGTTGGCTGCCACGTCGAGAAGATGGACTATTTTAAGAACCGCCTGAGTCTGAGAGAAACTCTCTTCAAGGAATTATTGGATGATGAGAATAATTCTGCTACTTATATTTACTATTTTGCCATGGGCAAACTTAAACTATATCAGTTCTCAATCTATAAAGAACTAAAACTTAACTTTTATTATGTACAACACTTAACCTCTATAAACACTTTTAAAAACCTGATTTCTAACCTCTCAGTTTGTCTCATACCTTTATCCCTTTCTAATTCTGAAAGAATAACTCCTTTTCTATTTTCAAATCTAGCGGAACACCACCTATTGTATCAGCAGGGAAACCCTATATATACAGTTATTTGCTGACTGCAAAAGAAAATCCAAAACATCTTACTTGGGCAGTAGTCCCTAATCTGAAGCATATAAGGTTTCCTTGTGAAACCCTCTGCAGCGGGTAACACAAAAAAAGAGGTAGAAAATCAAAAATTTAAAATGTAATGCCTGACCTCCCCAACATATTTCACCAGCAAACTGGCTTCATCAGAGGATAGAGGTCTGGTCCCATGTGAGGGATCGGAAAGATTTTGGTAACAATCAGGTTTATATTTGGGAAAAATAGTAGATTTACATACAAACCTGATTTATATTCAGATTTGTCATATTCAAAGATTTCTGCTGTAGAAGAATCTTCCACAGGTTCTATTAATAGTCAAACGAAGGGTAAGAAAAGCAGTTGGAGGAAGGGACAGAGAAAAAATAAAGGTTGGACAAATAAGAAAACGCATAAAAAAATCATCTACCCAAACAGTACAATATCAGAACCCTCAGAGATGTCAATCAGGAGAAGGATCACTGGGATTAAATACATTATCCTCTTCTGTATCTTGTGGTATAGTGGCCAATGGTATGGGAGCACAGGCAATGATCTCAAATGGCAATATAAATATGCCATTAGTGGCAGAAAATGGACAGTTGTGAACACAATGCAAATTCAATCTCAGGAGCACTCAAAAAAGCCAATGCACCCCCCATTTTTTAGAACAACCAAGGATTCCCTTGAGGAATCGAGAGAAGGGGAATTATCAGAAATAACAAAGGATGAAGCACTTCAAGTGCTTAATTTATCCTCTCATAGACTAATGGAAAATCAAAAACAGGTGTTGGCATATGGCCTTACCTTTACTCCTATGCCCAGATTTAATGAGTTTGAATGGGTAAAAGATATTAATCTCTTTGCTAGAAGGTTGGCCTTACATAAATATCATAAAATGAAAAATAATGATGAACAAACTCTTAGGAAATTAGAGGAAAAAACATTGGGTGATCTTGAACAACTACACATTGAAAGTGAAGGAGATCCTATAATTCTAGATATACCCTTGACTAATTTAAAACCAAAATCTAGGAATACACCTCCAATATCACAATACAATTTGTTGGATACGTTGGTGGAAGTAGTAATGAAAGATATAAAGAAACTAGCACTTAGACGACAACCATCCTCTTTAAATTTAAAATGGGATGAACAATTAGCTATTGCAGAATTACAGTCTAATAGGGAGATAGTAATCAAACCCAGTGACAAGGGAGGGAACATTGTCATCTTAAATAAAAGTGATTATAGAACAATTAAGAGAATACTTGATGATTCAGAAACATATGAAAGGCTTTCAAAAGATCCCACTAATGAGTATTTGAAGGAATTAAAAATGATTTTTGACTTGGGAATTGAGAAAAAACTATTTACAGATCATGAGAAGAAATTTATGTTAATTGTGAAGCCCACCATCGCTACCTTTTATGCATTACCAAAAGTGCATAAGGAGGTTGTGCCAATAACAGGAAGACCGATAGTCTCAGGTAGAATTAATTTATTGCAAGGACCCAGCACTTATGTTGACCGTATATTGATGCCGTCATGATTGTGCCTGGCACGCCCTCTGCTTTTGGTGCTGGTCGCTGGCCACGGCCGGTACGACGTAAACCATGGTTTTTAACGTAATACCTTGTATTCTTATTCACTAGTGTGAACTGAGTCATTCTTTCCATGTATATAATTGATTCCTGGCCAATGCCCGTGGCTAGGAATCCTCCAGCACTCTTTCAGTTAACCAGTGTTCCTCCTTGATTGACAGCCTTGTTTCCCTATCTAGTTTTGTGTTTCTTCCACCAATCACCTCTGTTCTGTGTCTGTGCTCACCTTTTTAAAGGGATCCCTTCACCAGAACCTGTCCTGCTATAGAGTCTTTTGTTTAAAGTAGCCCTTCCTTCCTTTTTTTGGTTCTGTGTCTGTTTTTGTCCTGTCTGTGTCCACCTTATCAGTGCAGCCATCATTTTTCTTCCCGGTTGGGGCCCCCCTTTTAAAGGAGTGGGGTTCCCCCAAAAGGAGGGACAGGGCGGGGGTCAGATCAGGGCCCCTTGCCCTGGTCTGGTGTGTGCCCCTGAGGGTCCCGACAGATCCCCTTTAAAAACATGATGTAAACTTTTTTTTACGTCTTCGGGGTAGCTCATATCCTTGTGGAGCTGTTCATTTTTCCTTTTATATGGAAAAAAAAAATTTGTTCACCCCATGAAAAAAAGATTTGGAAAGAAATCACAATGCAAAACCAAAGGGGTTTTTTATGGAATAGTTATCTGCCCCAAGATTTATTGGGGGGAAAAAAAAAACGGAGTTTCTCGCGGGTTTCTAAACTCGAGTCTATTTAAAAAAAGGGACACTCCCCCAGCGCAAAAAAGGGCAATACACAGTGGAAAAAAACCCTAAAGAAACTTTATGCTTCTATCATCATGAAAAAACCGAATCTCAAAGTTTTTCATGTATATAATAGTAAAAGCTTCTTTGGGGGTTTCCACGTGTGATTTGCCCTTTTTGCAGTATGTGCCCCTGGCGGCGGGGCTGGGTGTACATGTATAATTACATTTTGCCCAGCCCTGCCCCGGGCACCCGGTTTGCATACTTTTTTCAGAAATGTTTTTGTGTGCAAAACATAGTTTTATTTGGGGTTTCATTGATTTTTAAACCCATTGGGAAGGGAAGGGGGGCTTCCATTTTTTGGGGTTTTTGTCCCCGCCCACTCTACAGGCTGTCTAAGAAGGGGAGCTTGCAGGTTGGGTTTTTTTATTTTTTCCTTTGAATAATTGGGGTCGGTTGACCCGTGAGAGCCTGATTTGGGTGATTGAAGGAAAAAATACTTTGGGCTGCCCGATTTTTTTCCGTTTAAAGTCGTGGGCACTTAAACACTTTTGATCAAAAAATTGAACCCAGAGTCCAAAATTTTTTTATGGATAATAGCATAATGCTTTTTTAGGAATTTCCACGTTGGGGATTGCCCTTTTTGCAGTAGTGGGGGGTGGCGGGGTCTGTGTGGTACATGTATAATTACATTGTTTCCGCAGCCCCCCCCCCCGCCGTTTGCACCCGGTTTCATACGTTTTTTCGAAATGTTTTTTTTGTGCAGAAACATAGTTTACTTGGTTACATTGATTTTTTCCTATAGGGAAAGGAAGGGTTGCTTCCCTTTTGGGGTTTTTGTCCCCCCCACTCTCACAGGTTCATAAAAGGGCCTTTCAGGTTGGGGGTTTTTTTTTTTTTTTCTCTAATAAGGAGGTCGGTTTACCCCGTGAGAGGGCCCGATTGGCTCGATTTAAAGTAAATATAGCATAGGGCTGCCCGATTTTTTGGTCACGTTGAAATCGTGGGCAGCTTAAACATCTTTATCAAATATGTAACCGAGAGCTCAAAATTTTTCATGTATGATGATACAAAAAGCTTCTTTAAAGGGAAATTTCCCGTTATAGCCCTTTTTTTCAGTTTTGCCTGGCGGCGGCTGTGGTGTACATTATAATTCATTGTGCCCCGCCCTGTCAGTTGGGAACCCCGGGTTTTCATCGTTTTTTTAGAAAATGTTTTTGTGTGCAGAAAAATACGTTTTACTTGGTTTTACATTGATTTTAACCCATATGGGAAGGAAGGGGTCTTTCCCTTTTGGTTTCTGTCCCCCCCCACCACAGGCTGTCATAGAAGGGGAGCTTTCAGGTTTGGGTTTTTTTTATTTTTTCCTCTGAATAATGGAGGCGGTTTACCCAGTGAAGGGTGATTTGGGTCGATTTAGAAGTAAAAAATACAAGGGGGGGGGGGGCTGCCCGATTTTGGATATTTAAATGGGGGGCAGCTTTAAAATCTTTGATAAAAATGTGAACCGAGAGTCTCAAAGTTTTTTCATGTATGAAGATAGCATAAATGCTCTTTAGGGGTTTCCACGTAGTTTTGCCCTTTTTTCAGTGTGTGCCGCTGGGGGCGGGCTGTGTGTGGGACATTTAATTACGTGTGCCCCAGCCCCGCCCGTGGCACCCCGGTTTGCATACGTTTTTTTCAGAAATTTTTTTGTGCGAAACATACGTTATACTTGGGGTTTCATTGATTTTAACCAAATGGGAAGGAAGGGGGCTTCCATTTTGGGTTTCTGTCCCCCCCCCCTCCACAGGCTGATAAGAAGGGCAGCTGCAGTTGGGTGTTTTTTATTTTTCTCGTCTGAATAATGGAGGTCGGTTGACCATGAGAGGCCTGATTGACTCGATTGAGAGGTAAAGAAGCAAGACTGCCCGATATTTGAGATCAATTATATTTTTTTTTTTTTTTTTTTGTGTTTTTTTTTTTTTTTTTTTTTTTTTGGGGGGATGTTTTTTTTTATTTTTTTTTTTTTTAAAAAGTCCGTGGCAGCTTAAACATCTTTTGATCAAAATATGTGACCGAGAGTCTCATAAGTTTTTTCATGTATGATAGATAGCATAAATGCTTCTTTAGGGATTTTCACCTATGTTTTGCCTTTTTGCAGTAGTGTGCCGCTGGCGTCGTCTGTGTGTGTAACATGTATAATTACATGTGTGCCGCATCCCTGCCAGTGGCACCCAGGTTTGCATACGTATTTTCAGAAAATGTATATTATGTGTGCAGAAACATACGTTATAGACTTGGGAACATTGATTTTAACCTATAGGGAAAGGAAGGGTGCTTCATTTTGGGTTTCTGTCCCCGCCCACTTCCAGGCTGCATAAAAAGGGTCAGCTTGCAGTTGGGTGTTTTTTATTTTTTCTCTCTGATAATGGAGGTCTGTTGACCCAGTGATAGGCTGATTGGCTCGATTGAGAGTAAAGATAGCATAGACTGCCCGATTTTTGAGAGATCACGTTTGAAAGTCGTGGCAGCATAAACATCTTTTGATCAAAATATGTGAACCGAGAGTCTCAAAGTTTTTACATGTATGTTAGAATAGCAATAAATGGCTTCTTTAGGATTTCCACGTATGTAATTGCCCTTTTTGCATAAGTGTGCCCTGGCGGCGGTCTGTGTGTGTACAGTATAATTACATGTGTGCCGCAGCCCTGCCAGTGGCACCCAGGTTTGCATACGTTTTTCAGAAATGTTTGTTGTGTGCAGAAACATACAGTTATACTTGGTGAACATTGATGTTAACCTATATGGGAAGGAAGGGGTGCTTCAAGTTAGGGTTTCTGTCCCCCGCCCACTTTTCAACAGGCTGCATAAGAAGGGCAGCTGCAGGTTGGTGTTTTTTATTTTTTTCTCTCTGAATAATGGAGGTCGGTTGGACCCAGTTGAAGGCCTGATTGGCTCGATGAGAGGTAAAGATAGGCATAGACTGCCCGATTTTTGATATTCCCGTTGAAAGTCGTGGGTCAGCTTAACATCTTTTGACAAATATGTGAACCAAAGTCTCAAAGTTTTTTCCTGTATGATAGATAGCAAAATGCATCCTTTAGGGATTTTCCACGTATGTATTGCCCTTTTTGCAGTAGTGTGCCCTGGCGGCGTCTGTGTGTGTACATGTATAATTACATGTGTGCCGCACCCTGCCAGTGGTCACCCAGGTTTGCATACGTTTTTTCAGAAATGTTTTTGTGTGCAGAAACATACGTTATACTTGGTGAACATTGATTTTACCTATATGGGAAGGAGGGGTCTTCATTTTGGGTTTCTGTCCCCGCCCACTTTCACAGGCTGCATAAAAGGGCGAGCTTGCAGTTTGGGTGTTTTTATTTTTTCTCTCTGAATAATGAGCGGTTGACCCAGTGAGAGGCCTGATTTGGCTCGATTGAGAGGTAAAGATATCATAGTACTGCCCGATTTTGAATCACGTTGAAAGTTCGTCGGGCCAGCTTAAACCATCTTTTGATCAAAAGAAGTGAACCGAGAGTCTCAAAGTTTTTTCATTATGAATAGATAGCATAAATGCTTCTTTAGGGATTTCCACGTAGTGTATTGCCCTCAAAGCTGTAGTGAACTCGATTTTCAATAAAGTTAAGGCAGTGCTGGAAAATAATGGTGGTCACTGACACTTTGGACACAATTTGACCATTTTCATTTAGGGGTTTTGTCTCACTTTTGTTGCCAGTGGTTTAGACATTGATGGTAGTGTTTTGAGCTATTTTGAGGTCATACCAAATTTACACTGTTAACCATGCTTTATACTGACTACTTTACATTGTATCAAAGTGTCATACCTTCAGTGTTGTCTTATGAAAAGATATGAAACTAAATTCACAAATATGTGAGGGGTGTACTCACTTTTGTGAGTAACTGTATGTCAGTTGACTTCCTCCGTTGCAAGTTCACGTTTGAACCTACAAATCTGCTACTCATCATGCCAAATAAGTCTATTTAACCTTTCTAATCCACACAGTATATGCTAAATGATAATGACTCTTTTTAGTTGCAAAGTGCAGGCACCCATCATAGAACTTTATGCTGAAGACATTGCCATTTATTTTAGCATGACATTATCTCCTACTCTTTAAGCAGTATTGTTATACTTCTATCCTGTATCTCTTCCTATTCATTTTTAGCACTTCTTTTGTCACCTTACTAATATTTAACCTCTCTATTTCTTCTGGAATATTTGTTTCCTCTTTTAAACATACCATTATAACACTATTATTCTAAAATTAAAAAAAAAAAACTTGTCTTAACTTGTCCAGAGGTGCAAAACACTGACATGTCTCAAATCTTCCCTCTATCTGTAAACTCTTAGAACAGCTGTTTTACTCTTACCTAATCAACTACCCCTAACATTCTTTAATCAACATCAATCTGTTTTCTGTGCTGGAAAAATACCCTTAATAAGGTGTCAAATGATCTTCTAGCAGCTACATCTAACGGCAACTGTTTTCTACTGGTTGTTATTGATCTTTCTTAAGCATTTAATACTGTAGACCACCAATTTCTACTCTGTGTGCTTCACCCTATTGGCTGCTCATTTAATGATCTGGTCACGATCAAGGGAGGGTAACACTGAGCCCTGAACTGGAACCCAGCCCACTGTCCCTGCCTGCTTGATGTGCCAGCCCTAGGCGGCAGGCGGCAACTGGGCGACATCCATGCGCTACTAAAGTCTGGGACGACAAGAGGAAGAAAAGTAAACAGTCCGAGTCAAAAGCCAATCAGGAATGCCAAGCCACAAAACGGAACCAGAGAGAAAACGTATACAAGCCGAGGTCAAACCGAACGGGAGCGAGGTACAGAATCAAAGCACAAGACAGGGTCAGAAAAACAAGCAGAGGTCTGGTACACAGATAATCAAAACAAAAACAATAGCACAAGTAATAGCACCAGGAGAATATCACAGGCGCAGCACTCAGCCTGCAAGAGTTTAAATGTAGATCCCCATATACAGCCCTGCTGCAGATTGGAGCGGCCTCCAGTTCCTCCCATTGCTAGGTGCGACACGCCCCTGTCCAGAGTGGTTTGGCCTCCGTCACTCATTGAGCTGCCAGCAGACTGTCTACCGGGTGGGGTCGCAAATTCACTGCAGCAGCCTGTTGCTCCCTGCAGACTGAGCGCCGCCTAGCCCTGACAGTATAATTTTCTGGTTCTTCTCTTCTTACTATCACTGCTAATACAGAGATACTAGTATATGCAATATGGAGACTCTTCAAACATTTAATATATTACCGCTACAGGAGAATCTCTTTAATTCCATCAAACCAATATGAAACATAATTATAACTTTTAATGTAATATCAGTAAAATATACCTATACTAAATCAAATAATGCCTCTAGAGATGGGCGAATCGATTCTAACGAAGTGGAATTCGTTTACAATTTCAGGAAAACTTCGGTTCGGAACGAAGTCGAACTTTGGGGTACTTCGGGTGAACGAAGTGTGCTTTTTGATTGATAAAAGGCTGCGAGCACATGGCGCTACATGGGGCAAAGCACTCTGGGAGGAAGAAGGGCATAGCCTGCACGACATGTGCAGAGGTGAAGCCAATCAGAGATCGGCGGTATTCTGTGATGTCACCGCACTATATAAGTCCGGGCGCGACGCCAGGAGCTCACACTCCTCACACTGTGCATCACTCAGGAAGGTGGCTGAGCCGCGGCTTATAGCTCTTACCAGAAGCATTGGATTTTTATATAGCGATTTCCTGTGGGTGTCCTCAGCTTGTCTCAGAGACTGTCTCTTAATGTTCTATTTCTAATTTTTTGGGGTATTGGATCCTGTAAATCCATGTGCATCCACTGCAGCTGCATATACATTCAATATCCAGTGTAGTAGATCTAAGCCAGTTCCGTGTTGTGTTCATTTAAAGAAACAACGTTTTTACAATAACAAATTACCACATCATTTTTGGCTGCTCAATTCCTATTGCGCAATTTACATCCAAGGGGTTATTAAGCGTTGTTTTGCTGGTGTGCTGACCCCAAGAAACCGTCTTTTTCAACGTCCAAAATATACATTTTTCCTGTAGCATATTCACAAGCAAAGGTTAATACAACTGTATCTCTGTTGTGTGGCGTAGAAAACACGTAATGGAACACCTATAAAGCTACTAGATTGTGCGGCTTCAATTCTTTGGCGCAATTTCATCTCAGGGGTTTAATTAAGCATGTTTTGCTGTTTCTGAAACCCAAGAAACCGTCTTTTTCAACGGCAAAAATATATAAATTTTTTTCCTGTAGCCTAATTCACAAACAAAGGTAATACCAACTGTATCTCTTGTTGAGTGGCGTAAAAAACACGCAATGTAACACGCTACAAAGCTACTAGTTTTGTGCGGCTCAATTCTTTGGCGCAATTTACATCAGGGGTTAATTAAGCGATTGTTTTGCTGGTGTGCTGACCTCCAGAAACCGTCTTTTTCAACGCCAAAAATATATAAATTTTTCCTATAGCCTAATTCACAAGCCAAAGGTTTATGACAACTGTATCTCTTGTTGTGATTGCGTAGAAAACACGCAATTGTTAACACGCTACAAAGCATACTATTTTGTGGGGCCTCAATTCTTTGGCGCAATTTACATCCAGGGGTAAATTAAGCGTTGTTTTTGCTGGTTGTGGCGACCCCCAAAAACCGTCTTTTCAACGCCAAAATGATAAAAATTTCATGTAGCCTAATTCACAACAAAGGTAATTTTAAAACAAACTGCATCTCTTTTTTTATGACGTAGAAACACGCAATTGGTAACACTCAACAAAGCTACATTTTGTGCGCTCAAGTCCTTTGGCACAATATACATTCCAGGGGTTAATTAAGCCGTGTTTATGCTGGTGTGGCTGACCCATGAAACCGTTCCTGTTACAACGCCAAAATATATAAATTTTTCCTGTAGCCTAAATTCACAACAAAGGTTAATTACCACTGTATCTCTTGTTGTTCGTAGAAAACACGCAATTTGTAACACGCTACAAAGCTACAAGTTTGTGCTGCTCAATTCTTTGGCCGCAATTTACATCTAAGGGGTTAATTAAGCGTTGGTTTGCTGGTGTCTGACAAAAATAAACTCTTTTTCAAACGTCAAATATATACATTTTTCCTGTAGCCTAATTCATGTCCTGAAGGTTAATTAAGCCCGGGTTTGGTGTTGGGTTTGTCTTTTACATTTATAAAACACTCAGTGTTTTTAAACGACACACTACAAGTAAATTTTTCCTGGCCATTTGTGTAAGGAGCGCAATTTAATATCCAGTGGTTACCAACTTGTTACAGGTTTCATTTGGAGTCAAAACAGGTGTATATTTATCATTTACAGATATCATCATCAAACATTGTCTGTACATTTTAGAACCAAACAGTATGTCAAGACAGAGAGGTGGAGCAGGCTCTGCACTGCGAGGGCAAGTGGCACAAACATTCCTGGAACAGCCCAGGTCGCACACAGCAGGGACATCGCAGCAAGTCACTCGGTGAGGCCACAACGCCCTAAGCTGCGCATCTATGGCCGTGTGTTGTTCAGCAACCAATGTTCTTGATTGTTTGACTAGTCATCCTCTTCCTCCCGAAAAAAATGACACTGATAACCCAAGCCAAAGTCGGGAACCTCAGACACAACCATTAGTTGGCATGAGCCCGGAGCGGGACAACGGCCCTCACCTGTCCTCAGCCCGCCCTCTGTCCCATCCGGTTCCCTCATCGAGAGATATACTATGTGTCTGGGCTCAGCGCCACTATATAGCGAGGATGAACAATTTGAGGAGGGGCATCAGCAGCTACTTGGCAGCGAAGAAATGGGGCCAATAACGCCTGCTTCTTGCAGAAGGCGCAAAATAATAGATTGGCATGGGAGGTCATGTATGTGAGCGGTCAGCCTTTCGGCATACCAAACCGTGATGAGGACAGCAGTGACGATGAACACTAATAGATGCTGATGTAGCCGACCGACTTGGGAGCCGGGTGAGGCAAGGGCTTCATCATCGTCAGGAGAAGAGGGCGTCACTTAGCGCGACAGGCAGCAGCGCATCCAGCAAAGGGTTCGTGTGGCCGTGAGTCAGCAGGATTTCAGCAGTGTGAGGTCGGGAGCCAAGCGGCCGAGGGGTAAAAAACCCGATTCGCAGGTCCAAGAAAGTAGCAGCACAGGGCGTCAGCAGGCACGACGGCAGTAGTCACTCCTGCTGAGTGTTTGGCGGTAAAATCCGATACTCGGCGGTGTGGCCCAGTTCTTTGCTAAGATACCGAGGAGCCGAATATGGGTAATATGTAGAATCAGTGGGCAGAAAAGTGAAGCGTGGCCAGGGGGCAGCTAACGTTGGAACCACGCCCTGCGTCCAACACATACTCGTCACCATTCGTGGCTCAGAAGTGGTGGGTCCATCCTGGTGGCCTCAGCAACAGCAGCAGCAGCACGCGCCATGCACGCATGCCATTGCAGCCAGTCAAGGCCTCCACCACCTCTGCAGAAGGGAGCTGTTCTCTTGACATCATCTCCCGGTCCCAAAATGCTCCTGCTCCTCGCACTCATGGCGCTCAGCAGTCGATCAGCGCGGCGATTGGCCAAAGATACACAGTAAGCTCCAACCATCCCTGGAACTAAGTGTCAGCAGCTGACCATATGCTCATGTCCAAGTTGTTGTACGCAGTACCTCCCTTTCCAAAATGGTGGACTCTGCACCATCAGAGAACTAATGGCTTGTGCCAGCCGAGATGCAGAGTTCCAAGCCGTTATTTATTTTCCAAAAAGGCATACCAGCACTTCCATAAATATGTAGAACAGAAAGTGGTCAGTCCTTGAGCTTTATCGGTTTGTTCCAAGGTGGGGGCCCGCCAAACGCACGCGACGTCTGGAGCTGTAACACGGTCAGGGCCATGTACATGTCTTTTCCGCCCACTGGGTGAATGTTGCTTCCGAGCCCAGCACACCAACAACTTGGACAGGAGACGCCCTTTCTCCTCCACGTTGTCAACTGGCTGAGCACCTGCGCCAATGTCCGCCACCTCCTCCACCACCCCACCACCACCATCTCAGCCTCTTACTAGTACTCGCTCCATCATACCACATTGTAGGGCACACGGTGTCACACAGCTTGAATCCTGGCATGCCATCGGCGACGAAGTCACACAGGGGAGGAACAGCTCCGCGTCATGCAGCAAGAATCGAATGTGTGGCTTTCTCCCGCAACTGCAAATCGAACCCTGTGACGGACAATGGTAGAACATGGTGTCCGCGCTGCACCGAGGAGGGATGTCCATGCGCCCGGCATGGCGCACGTGTTCAATACTGGTTGTGAAAAGGTTCCTGAAGTCTTCCACCGATCTTCAGAACATTCTGAAAATGGCCAGAAACTGTGCATGCACTTTATCCATTCGTAACAAAGCCAGGACACCCTCCAACGAGTTGCAGCGGCAGAATCGGGCCTGCCCAACACACTCTGATATGCGATTTCCACCCGCTGGAATTCCAAGCCTGCACATGTTTGACCGACTGTATGAACAGAGAAAGCATTAACTGATTTTTTGATGATCCAGTCGAAGAATACTTCCCCTTGGTAACTTTGATGTCAGCCATTGGCAGCTCATGCGTGACACTGCCGTTTGTTGAGCCATTTCGAGGGAGCGACCGTTATTTGTCAGTCGCCAGGACTACGGGATAATACATCATTCCACTGCTTCAATGGCCTGGAACAGATGCTGAAAAATCTGTCGTGCAGGGGACTGAGACGTGGCGACCTACATCTCGTGGCCACATGAGTCCGGTGGGGACTTAAATGGAAGGAGGAGACATTGGAGCAGAAGCATTGTCTGGTGAAATGGTGGGATTTTCTACCCAGTGACAAGAGAGAGGAGCAGGAGCAGCTGGAGGAGGTGGATGGAGATGATGAAGACGAGGCCGATTGACCCCCCAAGCACCGTGGCAGATTTAGTGGAAATGAGGCAGGGAGCCCCTCGGATCACTTGTGCAGAAGGCCCGCAGCATGCTTATTAGCCTGGCTAGTGACAGCTGCAATAGTCAGCATCCGCAGAGGGATGACTTCTGGCTCTCCACTCCTATTGGACCCTCGCTACTGGTCCAAAAATGAAAGCCTTTTTCCCAGCTATTGAGAGGAAACAAACTCAAATACTATAGGAAATCCTCCGTAATCAGTTTGGCTGCTGCCTATGTGCGCAATCGTTCCTCCTCTTGACAGGTCTGACCGGGGGGGGTTCCTCAGCGCTCACTAATACTGTGCCGCGGCTGCTGGGGAAGAGTGGGTGGGTAGAGAGCCGTACCACTCCATCAGTAGTAAACCTAAGTCTGGAGTCACTGATGACGCAGCTACCTTCACCCTCCTAGTGAGGAGGCAGTCGCCAGCATCAGCAGCAGCATGGGACCTGGAGCAGTCCCTAACCACCAGGTTTGTGGGCAATACTTGACAGCAAACTCTGCCACCATCAGTTAGAAGATCCGCTGGAACTACTGGGCAGCCAAACTGATGTTGGCCGCAACTTGCCGAGATTGCAGTGGAGAAGCTGTCCTAGCCCCGGCATAGTGTGCATCAGAGCGGGTGTTCAGTGCGGGCTGGGGCCATCGTTACCCCCAAGGAGAACCCGCGTGTCCACGGAATTGTGGAACGACTGACCTTTGTCAAGATGAAACAGGCGTGGATCGCCAGGATTTCCACACACCAATCCTTAGCGTCAGTCTGGGTTTAAAACTACCTTTGCCTCAGCCACTATTCTGATGCCGCAACCCGCCTGATGCCACACTTCCTGCTGACAGTTTCTCCATCTGCCTACCACCATCTTTTACCAGGACTGGTATTGCCACCCACCTCAACACTCTGTCATTTTGTGCCCCTCTATACTCATGCTGCTGCTGCTGTTGCTGGTTGCCGTGACATCCACACTCTGTCATTGTGCCACCTCTCTGACCTCATGCTGCTGCCTCTGGCTGCTGCCAAGTCACCCACTGTGTCATTCTGCCACTGCCTGACCCTCATGCTGTCCTGCCGCCGTGACCTCCGCTCTCAGCATTTGTCCACTCTGTGGCTTCCTCCTGTTTTGCCGCCTCCAGAATGTCATTGTGCCACTGACTGATCTCCATCTTGCTGCTGTCGTGACCTCACACTGTATCAGTGTGCCACTCTGTGGCCTTAATACTGTTTTTCCGCCCTCCAGAATGTCATGTGCCACTGCTGATCTCATACTGCCTGCTTGTTGTGACCGTCCACACGTATCATTGTGCCACTCTGTGGCCTAATACTGTTCTGCAGCTCCAGAATGTCATGTGCCACGCCTGATCTCATACTGCCGCTTTTGTGACCTCCACACTGTATCATTTGATGCCACTCTGTGGCCTACATACTGTTTGCCGCCTCCAGAATGTCATTGTGCCACTGCCAGATCTCATGCTGCTGCTTGTCGTGACCTCCACACTGTATCAATGGTGCCACTCATAACTGTGGCCAATACGTTTTGCCGCCTCCAGAATGTCATTGTGCCACTGCCGTGAATCTCATTCTGCTGCTTTTCGGAACCTCCACACTGTATCTATGTGCCACTCTGTGGCCTAATACTGTTTTGCGCCTCCAGAATGTCTTTGTGCCACTGCCTGATCTCATTCTGCTGCTGCCTTGACCTCCCACACTGTATCATTGTTGCCACTCTGTGGCCTAATACTGTTTTTCGCCACCAGAATGTCATTGTGCTACTGCCTGAACTGCACCTGCTGCATTTGTGTGACCTCCAACTGTATCATTTGTGCCACTCCTGTGGCCTAATTACTTTTTTGCCGCCTCCAGAATGTCATTGTGCCACTGTCTGACCTCATATGCTGCCGCCGTGACCTCCGCTCTCAGTCATTGTGCCACTCTGTGGCTTCCTCGTGTTTTTGCCACCTCCAGAATGTCTTTTGTGCCACTGCCTGACCTCATGCTGCTGTTGCTGCCGCCGTCACCTCCACACTCTGTCACTAATGTTGCCCCCTGAGCCCCTCAGCTTGTTTTTTCCAGCTTTCGCTGGCATGATTTTACCAGGCAAACATTCCCGCTTCAGTTTTTTGGTCAGCTTTGCCCTCTTAAGTGCCCAGGGAATTTTATAGTGAAGCGATTCTAAGAGCGGCGGCAGTCATCTGCGTGTCATACTAAAACACAACATTGTATGAAGACCAAACAAAGCTCCCTCTGCATATTTAAACATGGCACAACGTTCTACAGCACCCTGCAGGCTCTGTGTAGCCTGGAAATAGCTGCTTTTTAACGCAATTCGTGCCGAAGTAATTCGGAACGAAACGAATTTTGTCGGAAAATTCGGCGAAGTGACCGAATCTAATTTTTGAGAAATTCGCCCATCTCTAAATGCCTCCTAACCAAAAATAGTTATTAAGGGTCATTTAAGGCTCACCAACCATAAAGATGATGTGGTCATATACTTAAGTGTCCTTATCAGAAATACATTTC
Organism: Phyllomedusa bahiana; assembly: GCA_025379985.1. Classification (NCBI taxonomy): domain Eukaryota; kingdom Metazoa; phylum Chordata; class Amphibia; order Anura; family Hylidae; genus Phyllomedusa; species Phyllomedusa bahiana. The sequence continues at coordinate 9,657 of JAODAL010011278.1, read as the reverse complement.
TGTCCTCAGGGTCCTTTCATTGTTGGAGTATTTCCTTACTTAGCAGTGCCTTCACTCCCATGCAAGGAATAAACCATGATCTAAAGTTAGATACTGTATCAAAATAATAGTAGTTTTTAACAGTATTGTGAGCGCCTTCCATTTTGAGTCACTCCCTACTCTGTGTCTAATCAGGAAGCAAAGATATGGTTGTAACCAGAGAAACCTGTATGCACTCAGAGTAGATAAAATCTCTTATCTCATGACCATTGTAAAATCAAAAGACTAATGTATTTGGAAAAAGTCTTCAATTACCTGTCGCTACATGTCAAAAACTAATATTTCAGTGGGTAAGTCCCTTTTTAAGCAGTCCTACCACATTTCCACATCTATCACCTTACCTCCTCTCTTTTATATACTACCCCACACAATCCTTGAGGGCTAATCCCCTTTGGGTTGTGCATACACAGACATTGGCTGGGTGACTGGCTTATCCACCTACCTTATTAATATGTATGAACGATGGCTTGACCATTTTACCAGACAAGCACTTACTACTTGTTAAAGGGAACCTGTCAGGTGGTGCATGCTGCCCTATCTGAGAGCAGAATATGACAGAGGGAGAGAAGCTGAGTTATGTGATATTTAGGTTTATATGCTTTAGAGCAGTTATTCTGAGTAAAAGGTAGGACAGAGGACTCCTTAAATGACAGAGGGAGTCATGCTTACCCCACCCACATACAGTGATTGACAGCTTTCCATGTATAAGTGTGTATACAGAGCTAACTGTCAATCACTGCATGTGGATGGAGTAAGAAAGATTTTCTTATTTTCTGCTTTCTACTCAGGAATCCAGCTCCAAATCATGAACCCTATTATATCACTGAGCTCAGCTTCTCTCCCTTTATCATATACCCCTATATATCACAGAACTTAGCTTCTCTCCCTCTATCACATCCTACTCTCAAATAGGGTAGCATAAACCACTTGACAGGTTTTCTGTAAATCATCCATATTCCCTTATAGTTTGTACTCTTTTAATTGTAAAGTGGTGAAGAATGTGTTTTTGCTATATAAATTAAGCATGGATTTGATCCCCGGTATGATTAATGGAACTAAGTATATTTGTTATAGAACATGTATTAATACATTATTACAAAGAACAACTTGTTAGTGTTGTGTGTTTTGGGGTCATAAACCTGAATTTAATACACAAAAATAATTATTTTGAAATCTGAAACACATTGGACCTATTGTATATTTTCCCTATTATGTACTAGTACCATGTGTTTCAATCACACAAAAATGTGAATTTTGCAAATTAAGTACATTCTAGACATCTGGAGAAACTGGAATATAGATGTGTCTTAATAAAAGCAACATCTGTCTTAAGTGTGTACATGTATTTCCTGAATTGAGTGAACAGATTGGTACTCAAAAGGTTTCATGCAGTGAAAACAAGATTTATTGATTACATGTAGCATAAATATTTCAGTCACAAGGGTCATTTCTCAAGACAATTAGATGGCAACACTCAGTGAATACAAATTCCCACACAGATTGTGGAATTAATGTAGGGATATATGCTAAATTTCATTTTATAAAAATGATTCATTTCATTTGAAATTAAAATGAGTGCACCAGATTCCAATGTATGAGCTATGCCCTGTAAAATTGGCATGCAGAAGTATTTTTATGACTGACACATGAGTGAACTACTATACAACTTCTGAAATTGTACAATCACTGAAGCTGATATATTTTCATAATTGGAGAAACAAATTTGTAAATCAGTATACAAACTGTTAAAATATAAGCCTCTTATAATACTAATAGATTAGCAATAAAGTAATGTGGTGCCTATTTTAGGGATAAAAGATCAATTTATTTTCTTAAAATAACACACCTTTAAGATAGAAAAGCCACATGCAGGAGGGAGTACATGACAAAAAAAACTATAGCCAATCTAGTTATCTATGAAATTATTGTTAAAAATTTCAGTAAAGAATTGGGCATCAAGATGGTTAATTATTAAAGATTATCTAAAACCAAATTGGGGGAATTTAAAAGGACGGCTGGGGCGGGCCCAATTCCATTTCAAATAATACTATACAGAAATGAATGCTTTTCATCTTGCCACTTAGCTTCACGTAGAACACGCAGGGCAGACCGCAGACAGGGAAACCCCGGGAAAGACTTGTTTCCTTCACCTCCCTTTTTTTGGCGATGTAAATTTTTGGAGAACTTAAACTTGAGCTTCTTAGCTTCCAAGAGAACTATGCCACTGAAAAAAAATGTCATTTCCTCCCCCGGAAAAATGTAATTGTGCTGATACTATTATATGTTGGGGTGTGTCGAAGTGTGAAAATGTCTAACTTGTGAAAAGATTTTTATATTCACAACTTACACTCTACTACATATACAAAACCATTTGCAGTCTATAAAATTCTTTTTACCCTTGACTTTACTCAGGTTTCCTGTAAAATAATGTTTTCTAAACTATAAATTGTGGAAAAATTGGTTGAGGTCATTGATTGACCAGAAACTTTTAGAATGTATAATTTTAATGAATATTGTGAGAGATGTTTCCATGACTTCAGACTGTGATGACATGGTTAATAGATTTGCAAACTCATCCTCTGTCCTTCAAAGCATGTTGCTTAACGGGTTTTTTTTTTTTTTTTTCCCAAAACAATTTTCACTTTTTGGGTTAAATTTTTCTTTTAGGAGCCTCTGTTACCAATTTCATCAAAAAAGCTGGACAAAGTAGTGCAGCAAGTAGTGTGATTTTGTCCAGAAAAAATATGGACATCATGACAGAAACCAAACAGGCTATTTTATAGTCTTTGCAGGCTGTTAGGAGCCATTAGTGTCCATCTTGTGAAAATTTAGGCATTGCCATAATTTTTGCTTTTTTTGCTACTTGACAAACAGTACAAAAAATGCGACACGATGTAAAAAGCCCTTTGGTTATAACATTTAAGCCTTTTTAAATTTTTGCCTATTTACACTATTCGTTACTAGCACAGAAAAATTTTTTAATTTTTTTTTTTTTAATTTATTTTTGCGTATTCATTTTTTTTTTGCACAATATCATTTCTTAGTTTTTCTTTTGACAGTGTTTCAAAAACATAAAATGGTTTGTGAGCAAAGGTTTGTGTACATGACTTTATTTGGGAACTGTATCACACATCACAGATAGATAGATACCATGAATTTTATTTCTACCATCCAAACTACAACATAAAATAATTTTTTATGCAAAGGCAATAAAAATAAATACATGTGGAGTTATCATCTAAAAACCATGGTTTTGTTGTTTAAAGGTAACTGTCAGCAGTTTTAGCGCACGAACTGGAAAAAACTAAACTAGTGACAGAGATGACAATTATAAAAATGTTTTACTTACATCGTTTCATACAACCATTATTTAAATGGTTTTTCAAACCAAATTTGACAAAATGTTCTCCACTGTTCACACAAACTCAGCAGTCCTGCATATTCTGGAGTTGCTGTTCCCTTTGCCCTCACCTCACTAATTAACAGATTTCTGGGTATTTTGCAAATACACAGAGAGTTGTTAACCAAAACGGAGGGTATTGGTGCTGCACTTGACTCATGGATCAAAAAGTAAATCCTGGTTTCTTAAGAATAGATGCATCCAAAGATGTAAATTAGAAATAATTGTAGTTACTAGTTTAGGCTGCTTTTGTAAAGCACAGTTAAAACGGGAAAAATCTTTTACTGAATCACTAGATTAGTGTAGTCCCAAAAGGGTTCTGTTTTGCACACTGTAAATTCAAAATCAAAATTTTTTTTGTCCAGAGGATAAAAAGAAAAAGGGTAAAAATTTTTTATTACAATACTGATATGACCTTCCCCTCCCCCACATCAACTCCTCTAGTGGGTCCAAGGCACCCGGCCTGACACAGCTAATGGATAACAATTTCGGTAAATATTCTAATTTGACCTGCAAAAAATTGCTTTCGTGCAAAATGTGTCAACTGGGGTACCTAGCTTAAAAACTCATCTTTTACTGAGCTTATTGCTGGTACTTTATTAACTAAGCATAGTTCTATTAGTTTCTCCCTGTGCTAGGTTGTGATAATATCTAGAGACTGGTGAATTTCTCAAAAATTTGATTCACCGAGTTCGCCGAATGTTCCAACAAAAAACGTTTTTTCCCGAATTTTTGACGATCATTTTAAAAACACTATTCCGGCTGCGGGAAGATGTAGGGTGCTGTAGAAATTGTCTATGCTAATTTTGAAAATTGGAAATGTTTGGGTCTTCAAAAATGCGTGTTTTAGTATGCCCTCACAGAAAGCCCCCGCTTACTCTTTTTTTTCTATGGGCACTTACAGGGGCAAAAGACAAATAATGGTCAATAAGGGGAAGACCTACAAAGTCATGTCAGCACCAGCTGGAAAGAACCGAGCTAGGGCTAATCGCAAAGCATCAAAGAACAAAATAGTGGTTCCTGGACCGGGCACGGGTCGCAACACAGTGGGGACGTCACGGGGGAGACCCCGCAAGACTACAGCTTCCTTTTTCATCTAGCACCGGGTTTTGACCACCAACCAACGCTTTCAATGGTTGACTATCCATCCATTTTCTCCCAATGACATCTAAAAACCCCCCAAGAGTCGGTGGGTTTGTCAGATGCAACCTTTTAGTTGCAGGCCTGGGAGCGTGAGGGGCTCTCCCCTCCCCTAAAACCCACCTCTGCCCCCGTTCGCTTCCTACAGCCAAAAAAACTATGAGCTGTGGCCCCTTTGCGCCATTTCAGTAAAGATGAACCTTGGGGACAGTGGGCATCAAAGGGTGGGGAAGACATCTCTGCTTCTTGAAGAAGCGGGCAAGTAATGATGAGAAGGTGGCTGGGGGGTTATGTTACGGGTGTTCAGGCTCTATACAGGCGCACCGTTGAGGAGGACGCGGGAAAGGTAAACATAATCGAGACCCAATCCCCTTTGGGGGCCCGGGTAAACAACCAAGGCGGGGGAAAATTTTTCCTATCCCCAGTTAAACAAGGCATACTTTTCCCCCAAATGAAATTCAGCCCACTCCATGCCCCCTTTGCCCCCTTTACTCCCGGGGATGAAGTGGTGTCCTGGGGGTTTCCCCTAATTTTCGACAACACATCGTTTCCGGGCCCCGGAAGCGGGGTTCTCCTATCATTAAAATTTGGGGGAAGAGAGGGGGAGCTTGCGCTTAGACAGTGGCGCAGCCCGAAGTCGGTATGTGGCCGGGTCAGCGGTAAACAGTACGAGGTCGGGAACCAAAAAGGCCCGATTTTGACCCCCCTTTTCAGGCCCGAAAGTACGGCCGGGGCCCCGGGGGAGGGCGGGAAAGTCGTCAGTGTGGAAAATTGGTGGAAAATCATCTACTCGGCGGGGTGGGGTTTTTTGGCAAGACACCAGAGGAGGCGCACATGGTTTAGGTAGAATCTGTGGGGAGAAATAAACTGACCCAGGGGGGCCAAAAATTTTCACAACGCCCCGAATCAAAAATGCAGCATCACCAACAGGGCCTGGGGAAAACATGTCTCAGATGTGGGCTCCATCCTGTCCCCCCCCAATAGCGCACACCCAGTGGCAGCCCCCCATTTCAGGGGGTAGGCCCCCCCTCTGCCAAAGACAATGCCTTCTTTTTTCATCATCTATCTCAAAATACCCCCCTCGCCACCAGGTGCAGGCAGTCGTTCACCAGATGATTTCCAAAACAGCATATGCGTTAGCCTCCCTAAGTGCGAAGCGACCAGCTCCTGTCCCAAGTTGGGGGTACTGCATCCTCAGTTTTTTAAGTGGGGGCTCTGCACCGTTTTAGAAAAATGGCCAGGAAAAATTTGCATCCTTTGCCATTTCCCCCCAAAGCCAAAACACCCCTTGAGCTAAAAAGAACAGAAAACTATAAACAGGGCAAAACAGGGAGAAATCTATGACCAGGGCAAAACGGGGGTAATTTATAACGGGGGAAATATACGAAAAATGAAAATTTTAAAGAAAAAGGGAAAAAACTGATAACAGGGAAAATTGCTGACAGGGGGAAACGATAACAGAGAAAACCCTTAACATTTTTTTGATGTTCCCCAAGTGGAAAAAAGGATACTCCCCGTGTAATTTTTATGTCAGCCGGGCAGCTCATGTGTGCACCTGCCGTTTGTCGACCTTTTAGGAGGACCGCATTTGTCAGTCGCCAGACTATGGGATAATAAGTCATTCCCCTGCTTCATGTCCTGGAACGAGCTGCAAAAACTGTTGGTCCGGTGGCAAGACGGGCACTACATCTTACGGCCAAGATCCAGTGGGGGCTGAACTAAAGGAGGAAAACATTGGAGACAACATGTTGCGAAAAAGTGTTTTTTTTTTTATTCAGGGACAGGAAGGACAGGAGCAGCTGGGGATTAGGAAGACGAAGAAGATTAACCAGAAAACACCGTGGCAGTATACGTGGGTGGAGGGAGGTAGTCCCCAGAGCACTTGCCAGAGGCCCACTGCATGCGATTTCCCGGCTAGGGACAGTGAATTGTCACCACCGGGAGGGGATGACTTCTGTCTCTCCTTCCTCTTGGGCACTTTTACCGTCCCCAAAAGGGGGCCCTTTTTTTCACCTCCAAAAACGGAGGACAAACTCAGTATATAGAGACATCCCTTTTAGTCAGTTGGCCCTGCCTATTGCCCATGGTCCATCCCTACAGGTCGACCGGGGGTTCATCATCAACTGCCACGGCTGCTGGTGGGGTGGGGGGGTTAGGACATACCCTCCACACAACAACCTGAGTCTCGAGTTGTTGATAAGCAGTTTCTTCCCCTCTTAGTGATTTAGGGACCACCACGCAGCCCTTTAGCAACCCTGAACTCGGGGTTCTTTTTGGGTACCTGCCTCAGCTACTATTTTGAGCTGCCACCCCCAATTCCCCACATCCTGCCACTGCCCTTCTACCACCCACCACTTTAACAGAAATGATATTGCCACCCATCTCCTCGCTCTTCAGGGCCATTATTGCCTTCTGATGCTGCTGCCACCTCCCACTCAGGTCTCCTATGTTGCTGGGCCCTGAGCACTCTCTCAGTCGACTATCTTTTTTTTTTAATATCTTCCACCTCCACCCCCCTATGATTCCATATGTTTGGTTTTCCCCTTCTTTTATTTTGCACAAGGAAAAAAAGGGGCAAACACAAATATTGTTTTTCAGAGAACGTAAACTAGTATACTTGGGCCTTTGTTTCACAGTTCAGATAAGTAAGAAATCAAAAACAGGGGTGGATCAAAAACAGATCACATGCAAATTTCCATTTTCTTATTTTTCCCTTCAACTCCTGTTTTTTTTTGGCTTTAGCAAAGATGGATTAATTTACCAACTGAAAAACGGACACTGAAGGATCAAAAGAATGCAAAATGATTGACTAAATGCAAATTATTATGAACCCTCTCCATCTTTTGGAGGGGCTCTACATGTATCAGCATTTTAAAAAAATCAACACAATAAATAAAAAAAATAACTGTTTGCCCCAAATACAATATCCCAAGAGATGGATTTGAGATGTATTAGGGGGAAATACACAAACCCTGGGGTTTTACACAGAAATTCTCCCCAAAAAGTGAAAAATTAACTCTTTGGCCAAGTTAAATACCCCACCGATTAAGTTGATGAATTTTAAAGGGGTTGTCTCATACAGATTTCCTTTTACCTCAGTCTGTTTTCTTGGTTTCATTTTGAAAATTTTTTTAGGGGCGGTTTTATGGCTTTTTCCCCTAGGTACTTAGCAGCCAGGTCTTAGCTACCACCAGATTTGACAGCCTATCAGGATAGATCAAAAAGGTCTGTAGCTATATCAACCGAGGAGCTGATGCACCCATGCAAGAGGGGATATCAAGGGAAAAGGTAGGGCACTGTTAATGGACACATATTCAAAGGACTTGTTTTTACAAAATCTCTAACAAAAACAAACCTTGTAGTGAGACAACCCGTTTTTGGCTGTATGTGCCAGAAAACACACAACCTGTATTTCACCCAAAATTTAAACCCCCCAAAAAAGGGGGAAAAATTACCCCTTGCATATAAAAAAGCTCAAGAAAATAAATAAATTGAGGAATTTAGGGGAAATAAATACTACACCCCTTTTTTCACGTAAAATTAACCCACAATCAACAGGCTAAATTAACCCTTGGATATAAAAATCCCTACAGAAAAAAACAGGTGATATTGAGGTGTATATGGGAAAAAAAAAACCCACCCTGGACTTTAGGGAGAATACCCCACAAACCAAAAGGATAACGCTGGTAGCTTTAAATGTGTGCAACTGACAACCACTTGTTAAGCTCTTTGGCCCCAGTCACTGATAAAAGCAGTTTGTTTTATAAAGCTTTATATAGAGCAGCAGATAAAGAACGCTGGTTGAGGTAGAGGTGTGCAACTGACACAGACTTCTGGTGGTTCCCCCTCCTCCCCCAGTCTCTGATAAAAGCAGTTTGTTTTATAATCACTTCTTTAGCGCAGCAGCTAGATGTTTATGCCAGGACAGACTGTGAGAAGTGTGAGAATTTAAGATGGGGTCCGTATTTATAGGGCTGTGACATCACAGAAGCCCTCCAGTCGCTGACTGGCTTCATGTCTTCACATGTCATTGAGGGTATTCCTTTCTTCCTCCCACATTTCTCTGCCCCATGTCACGCCATGTGCTCGCGGCCATTTTACTAATAAAAAAGATGCTTCGTTCCTTCGAATCACCATAAACTTCGGCTTTGTGCAAAACCGCAGTGTTCCTGAAATTCTAAACGAATTCTAAACGAATTCTAAACGAATTCCATCTCTAATAATATCTAATAAGTAAAAGGAAAATAAATAAATATTTTCTATGCATGGTTCTGGTGCCTTACTTTATTTAATGGTCCATAGTTCTAGCACTGTACTTTATTTAGTTCTGGTACTGCATTTATTTGCTGTGCGTGTTTCTGGTAGCATAGTTATTTACTGTGCTTGGTTCTTTTACTGTATGGCGTATATGTACTATACTTTTTTGACACCATATGTATGTAATGAGCTTAGTTGTGGTACTATATTTATTTACTGTGCTTGGTTCTGAAAACACATTTTTGAACTTGACGGTTCTGGTACTGAAAATTTTACTGTATATGTTTTTTGGATCATATTTATTTACTGAACCTGGTTCTGTTACATCATTTACTGTATGTATTTTACTTTGTTCTAAAATAGGTGTATCCCTGTAATGCTCTTTGATGCTGTTAATGCATGCTGGCTTGTACACCACTGAGCAGTAAACTTGAAATATCTTGAGAATTAGGTGTGCTTGGGCAACTTTCTCTGCAAAGCAAACACGGTAAAGCACAGATGAGTATTTTGTAGCTGCAAGAAAGGCATGGTAGGAACATGGAAAAATAAATACAGGCAAGCTGTTCATCAGTGTTATCCTTTATTTGTTTTGATAGGTATGGGACACCAACATTTGTGTTGCATAGAGTGCCATCCAATTTAAGGCCAACCCTGTAAGTGTAAGGGATCAGCTTAATTAAATAAAATTTATAAACAAAAGCCAATAATAGCAAGCACCTACTCTTTTTAAAAAGGGAAAAAAGGTCGAAGTAAAGGAACAGTAAATTTTCTACTCCATTGTACAAAAAGGTTTTATGATGATGAAAACACATTTTGGTATG